>CM050168.1:239830415-240112915 GCA_027410445.1 Discoglossus pictus | reverse complement strand
ACATGTCCTTTCCATTAGAACACTGGCTCAAGCAGGGACTGAGCCTACACACCAATGCTATTAGTACACTTGTTCTAGCAGGCACTGAGCCCCTATACATGGCTCTACTCTCCATCCTGTATGTAACACTATGTATCTCTATATCTCTAGCAGGCACTGAGCCCCTATACATGGCTCTACTCTCCATCCTGTATGTAACACTATGTATCTCTATATCTCTAGACAGGCGCTGAGCCCCTATACATGGCTCTGCTCTCCATCCTGTATGTAACACTATGTATCTCTATATCTCTAGACAGGCACTGAGCCCCTACACATGGCGCTGCTCTCCATCCTGTATATAACACTATATATCTCTTCATATTAGACAGGCGCTGAGTCCCTACACATGGCGCTGCTCTCCATCCTGTATATAACACTATATATCTCTTCATATTAGACAGGCGCTGAGCACCTACACATGGCGCTGCTCTCCATCCTGTATATAACACTATATATCTCTTCATATTAGACAGGCGCTGAGCACCTACACATGGCGCTGCTCTCCATCCTGTATATAACACTATACATCTCTTCATATTAGACAGGCACTGAGCCCCTACACATGGCGCTGCTCTCCATCCTGTATATAACACTATATATCTCTTCATATTAGACAGGCGCTGAGCACCTACACATGGCGCTGCTCTCCATCCTGTATATAACACTATATACTGTATCTCTTCATATTAGACATGTTTTCTGTGACTTTTACAGAATAGCAGATCTGACAAAATTACATTGGTAATAAGTAATCTTCCTCCCAGGACTGCACTTCCTTTGTATTTTGCCCTTCAGGGGATTAAAATGAAATACAAAGTGTGTGATCCCATCATGGAGAAACGGCGCCTCGTTTGACAATTTTCATAATAACTTTTTTTTTCATCAACTTAATCTTTAAATTAAGTCAGTTCTGGAATGTGAGATCAAACAGACGAGAGATGTAGACTTTGGGGTATAGTCACATATAGAGACTATTATAGATACGCACATATAGAAACAGATATCTGACAGCAGATAAACACCAAAAGGCCTTCTACTTTCCCCATTCTATCTACCTTAAAGGGACAACAAATGATTCTGAATTTCACTAGCAATATAATATATCTATTCATCAATTTACTTTTATATACTTTATTTTATTAATAAGTGTTTAAAAGCTCTGTTTTTCTGCCTAAAATCATACAATTTTTACCTTTTGGGGTCTGCCCTCTGCAGCTCATGAATTGTGAAGTGCAGTCTTTCAAATTAGCCAATCAGTGACTTCTCTCAAGCAGCATGTTGGAGAATGTTGCCACTGATTGGTTACTATGAGATAATACAACCCCAGTAGTTTGAAGTACACACACAGTCTTCATGAGCTGCAGAGGGGAGAAACCAGTTAGGAACCATTTGTAAGATTTTAGGCAGAAGAAAACAGAGCATTTAAGAAATTCTTAATAAAATAAAGTACACAAAAGTAAAGAGATGTATATTATATTCCTTAAATTCACTACATTTCCATGTCCCTTTAAAGCGTGGCCTAATTAATAATCGTGACGTCCTTATGTTTCCCCAGGCATGCTTGAATTCCTTTACTCTGATTCACCATACTATGTTCCATTTATCAACTACTCTTTCTGTAAAGTATCATCCCCTCTTGTCCTTGCATTACTTTTTGTTCTAAAAGACACTTGAACTTTAAAAACAAATTAAAGCATGCCCGGGCATAGCCATGATGGTATCCTGAGGTTTCTTAAGATTTTTAATTAGATAGAATGGACGGACTTTGTGGCATTTTTAGTTTTTATATGCTGTCTAATCTATTTCTAAGCGTGGTTCTATCTATCTATCTATCTATCTATCTATCTATCTATCTATCTATCTATCTATCTATCTATGTATGTATCTATCTATCAATCGATCTATCTATCTATCTATCTATCAATCTATCTATCTATCTATGGGTGTGTCTATCTATCTATCTATCTATCTATGGGTCTATCTATCTATCTATCTATCTATGTATCTATGTATGTATCTATGTATGTATCTATCTATCAATCTATCTATCTATCTATCTATCTATCTATCTATCTATGGGTCTATCTATCTATCTATCTATCTATCTATCTATGGTCTATCTATCTATCATCTATCGATCTATGGGTCTATCTATCTATGGGTCTATCTATCTATCTATCTATCTATCTATCTATCTATCTATCTATCTATCTCTCTCTCTATGGTTGTATCTATCTATCTATCTACGGGTCTACCTATCTATCTATCTATCTACGGGTCTATCTATCTATAATCTATCGATCTATGGGTCTATCTATCTATTTATCTATCTGTCTATCTATGGGTCCATCTATCTCTCTATGTGTCTATCTATCTATCTATCTATCTATCTATCTATCTATCTATCTATGGGTCTATCTATCTATCTTAGTGTATCTATCTATCTAGCTATGGGTGTATTTATGTATCTATGTATCTATCTATCTATTTATGGGTCTATGGGTCTATCTATTTATGGGTCTATGGGTCTATGGGTCTATCTATCTATCTATCTATCTATCTATCTATCTATCTATCTATCTATCTATCCATCTATCACCACTGGGGCTCAACTCATCTCACTCTCCAACTGCTTTAGGAAATTTTACCATCAAAAGTGGGCAGTAGGTATTAAAAGATTGACTACTCCTGCTCTGCCTGAACTCATGTAACATGCCCTCCCACCTATGATTTGTGTTAATTTAGTGCAGGTTTAGCACTCACCTACACACCTCCATTTCTCACAGCTGATACACCCCAAACATTAGTCACAAATTAACCCTCTACTCTCTTTTCAATTACTTGTCAAGCCCTTGTTTCTTCCTTTAATCACTTCTCCTTTTGTTTCATTAATCCCTTTAGATTGTCAGTTTGCGAGTTTTCAATCCTGTATGATGTTTTGAAAAAAGCACCATATATATCAGATTTTAAACTCAAAAACAGGCCCCCCTCCTTTCTGGCATGTGCTTAACAGTGTATTTTTTTTTTCTTCTTTATACTTAACCTGTGTACAGTGTTGTGGAATACGTTGGCGTAATAATAATAATAATATCTCTCAATCGATCATCTATTAATCTAGGAACATAGATCAGGGCAGATAAAAACAGTCTGAAGAATCTCATTGAGTCTGCCCATTCTATCTACCTAAAAGCTTGTCTTAATTAATCTCAATCATGTGTAAATATAAATAAATAGGTATGTATATATATATATATATATATATATATATATATATATACATTTGCATTGACACTTTCACGCCTGGACCATCGCATTTTCATCCAGCAGATGTCATTCCCCCTGCGCAGTTCAAGCCTCCCCGCCATCGTTCCTCGAGCTGCTGTGCAGAGATAAGCCTCTGGCATTTTCTCTCGCCGTTTCCCAATCAGACGTTATCAGAAGGCAGCGCAGGGCATGTATCGCACTCCCGGCACAGAGCTGTGTGTTCAAAGGCAGGATTATCTGCTCTGCTCCAAATCCCTTCAAACAGCAAACTCTATAAAGAAAAAATAAAGACTTGCTGGGTCCTGATAATGTGGCAGAAATACTTCTTATCTAATGTCAGCGGCTGGAAACTTGCTGCATCCAGGGACACCGAGCTGCGCGGCCATTGCTCCAGCAGAAATATTTCTGCACAAAAACAATTGCCCCCTCCTCGATCCTTAAGAGGGCAGCAACTGTTGCTGCCTTCTTACAAATAAAGATATGTAATATATATGAGTTGGGAAGAGACTTTGATTGCAGAGGAAGCTTCCATCTGCACAGTGGGAATGTGGTAACTGAAGCTGCCAGTGCTTTCAACTGCACTAATCTGAAGCTAACAGGACTCATGCACCTTAGAAAATAGCAGACAGAGTATATCAGACAAGAAAATGGAAGCCTGCAGTAAGAAATAACTAAATATAAACCCTGATTAGTGTATTTTTGCCATCTAGATCAGCCTGTTTCTGCAGATTTTGCACATTTATCGTCACTCTCAGACATTGGTATCATTTTAATCTCTGTGGCTTGGGGTGAAATAATTTGGCTTTTTTCCGGATGTTTGTTTGAAGTTGCTTTTAGAGCTGTGTGAGCTAAGTGTTCAGAGAAAGCAGGAGAGTGAGGGTACCCTCAGGCTCCGCACTCACATGTCTGGAGGTGGTCTGGGCTGTTATATCTGGAATAAATTATGTATTTTGATAATATGCCCCACACTGAATAGAAACATCTGCAAGTAATTTAGAACAGTCATGTCAAGAGGGGACATAGGGCCATGCTGGCCCCCAAGACATCTTCAAGGGCCCTGGTATAGTACATACAGAAGACATCTCTCTTTTGTGGGGGCAGGTGGGTCTGATCTGGAGGGGACAGGAGAGTTTGATATTGAAGGGACAGGTAGGTCTGACCTGGAGGGGTCAGTATAGTCTGATAGGGAGACAGGAGAGTCTGATCTGAGGGGGCAGAAGTTGGCACGTGCCAGGGGGTCTGATCAGCTCCAGAACGTCCTGCCTTTCTGCGACAAGAATCCTTCCTTGGGTCCTTGGAGTGGATAGGCTTCTCTGTTTCCAGCAATCAGATCAGGTTCATCAGAAGAAGATATCAGGAACACAAAATCAAAATAACAAATGGGTTATAAACCCTAAATAAAGCAGAGAACACCAAGACTATGTTCCCTAAAAGAGCACACTTTATTCAGGGTACAAAACAATGGCTTTTGTTAAAAATTAAACAACCAAAGACTAAGCAACTTCATATTCCCGCCTGTATGGGGAACAACCAATTGGTGAAGCGCCTATGTAGGCATGTTGCTGATTGGTCTACAAGGAGCAAATCAGGAGGTAGGGTGCAATGTGGGGTATGACTTGCCCGCTTGAGAGGGTGGCTTTTGCGGACTGACTGGGCCGTTAAATACAATTACACATTTAAATAATAGGGATAGGAACATGGAAGGATAAACTAGTATAACCCGGTCGCAGACTTAAAGGGCACCAGCCATAGGGGTAACATATACTGTAACACATCATAGGTACACATTTTCGCGTGTAGCCATTACACAATTCCAAAGTATATAGTCTTTTGGTAAAGGTTATTGAGCGATAATAATGGCTTGTTATCCTGGATAGAGGCAGCATTCCCCACTGATGTTGGGTATAAATCAGTCCATAAAAATGCCCAGAATTAGTAGCACCAGTACTGGGGAAGCAGTGGGAAAAAGACCGGGGACTACACCTTGGTGGCAGCCCCCTCCTGCCATAATCCCTATCCCAGTATCTTCAGGAATACAAAACACTTGGGTAGATCAGTCTCGCTGACACATGCAATGGTCAGGCAACCCCTTACCCACAGTAACTTGAGCCAGTGGCCACCACAGTCCTCAAAATGACATTAGTTCTTAAGGTTGCAGGAATAAGGGTCCATACACGGACCAATGGTGGCTCCATATGGAGTAGGTGGTCCTAATGCTGAGTCAACGCCACAGAGGAAAAGTACTGGGGTACCATTATTGGTGTGAATCCCCATAAAAGGGGACTAGATTTATTTCTAATTAAAAAGGGTATTCAGGGTTATCATGGATAATTAGAGAGACAGTAATGATCAAAATTTTTTACATTTCCCCTTGAGACAATTGGCTAAGATTCGCTTGTTTTTTTTTTTTTTTTTATATTTGCCTTCCTCTGGACTTATTAATAATAATAATAAAAAAAAAAAAAAAACATTCAATAATTGATTAATAATTAATTAACAACTAATGAATTAATAGTTAATCCGCATATTGCAGATCAGAGGAGATCTTAAATACTATGGGCCTCATTCTATTAACGGCCGTAGGAGATGCGGGGCCGCAAGGACCGGCCCCAAGCTATTCTGCTATTCTATTCCCCTCAGGCTGGGGATTCCGGCAGGCTTGCGGCCGGCGCCTTGCTATCCCTTGCGGCCGCACGCACGGGAGGAAAGCCTTTGATCTAAAACGGCCGCAAGAGTTTCGGCCGCAAGAAAAGCCTGGTTGCTATTCTATTACTCCGGGAACCCTCTCTGCAAGGCTAAAAGCGAGCTGCAGCTTACTTGCAGCAAAAAGGTCCCGCAGGCACACAATTAAGCACATAATATAGCCCAAATAAAGCCATCCTGCACTCTGAGGAGACTATAAAGTGATTGTAGGTGTTAGCAAAAATAGCACAACATTCCCCTACACTCAAACCCGTAAAAAAAATATTTTTTAATTTATGTCAAAAATCCATGTAAAAAGTCCAGAGTGCTTGGAGCACCTCAGACCCGCCCACGCTGCGGCCGGAAAATAAACAGTTAATGTAAACTCGGATTTGGGCTGATGTGCAAGCTTGAGAGGGGGGTGCTATTAATCCTCATGTCCCCCAATATGATCCCTAGCATTTACAGAGCTTTACAGTGCCGTCTTGAATTTATTTTTGCGTTTTAAGTTTTCTGAGCTTACGGCCGGTTGCAAGATATATACGGCCGGCCGTAAGGGGAGATCCTTGCGGGGCCGTAAAATTGAATTCCAAGATAACGGAACCCCCGCAAGGAATCGCAGCCTTGCGGGCATTTTACGGCCGATAATAGAATGAGGCCCTATGTAACTATGTAACTCGGCCATGTTGGAACAGTCCAATCGCCAGAACGGGGATTAACATGGGCATTTTTTCCCTGTCCAGCTAGAGTCCTGGACAAGCTTCTTTGATGACCCAAGTGATTAGCTCTTTTTGAGGAAAGTTTGGGTCCTGAAAGGCCATTGGTTGTAGGTTATGGAAGTCCTATCCTGACCACAAAAATGGTAGTGTCAGAAGTCTCTGATGTGGAGGGGACAAGAGGGTCTCGTCTGGAGGGGACGGGATAGTCGGATCTGGAGGGGATACATGGGCCTTTATCTGGAGGGCACAGAATAGTCTGATCTGGAGGGCAGAGGAGGGTCTGATCTGGATGTATAGGAGGGTCTGATCTGGAGAGGACAGGTGGGTCTGATGTGTAGGGTACAGGAGGGTCTGAACTTGAGGGGATGGTATGGACTGATCTGAAGTGGTCAGAGGGAGGGGACAGGAGGGTCTGATCTTCTGGACAGGAGCTCTGATCTGGAGGGTACAGAAGTGTCTGAGCTGGAGGAGACAGAAGGGATTGATTTTGATGGAACAGGAGGGTTTGATGTGGATAGATAGGAGTGTCTGATCCAATGGGACAGGAGGGTTTTATCTGGGGGACAGGGTAGTTTGATCTCAAGAGGACAGAGGGGTCTGATCTGGAGGGGACGGGGTAGTTTGATCCCAAGAGGACAGAAGGGTCTGATCTAGAGTGTCAGAAGGATTTGATCTGGGGGACATGAGGTTCTTATCTGGGTGAACAGGAGGGTCTGATCTAGTGCAGGGTCAGAAGGCTCTGATCTGGAGGGGACAGGAGTATCTAAGCTCCATTTATAGGAGGGTCTGTATTTATAGGAGGGTCAAAAGGGGGCAGAAGGGTTTGATCTGAAGAGACAGGATGGTCTGATCTGGAGAGGGACAAGAGGGTCTGATATTGAGGGGACAGGAGGGTCTGACCTTGAGGAGACAACATGTAGAGAGTGAGAAGGCAAAATATCTGCTGTCATTGAAGCAAAACTGAATCATTAAAAATTTAATACTCTGTATAATTTAAATTTAGTATAAATATTATGCGGACATTTTTTGTTTTATGCTAGCACAGGTAAACGCGCTGTAAGCCTCCTGTTGCCGGGTGTGCTCGCGTCCCAATGTACTCCCTAAGCCCCTAACCCTCTACACCCCTTTGCTGGTACACCCCTTTGCTGGCTCTAACCCTAACCCCCTACACCAGATAGCGGGCCTAACCCTAAACCTAACCCCCTACACCTCTTGCCGGCCCTAACCCTAATCCTAACCCGCTAAACTCCTTGCCGGCCCTAACCCTAACCTCCTACATCAGTTACCGGGTCTAACCCTAAACCTAACCCCCTAAGTCCCTAAACCCCTACCGGCCCTAATCCTAACCCCCTACATTACTTTGCAGCCCTAACCCTAAGCTCCTAACCCACTACACCTCTTGCCGGCCCTAACCCTAACCCCCTACATCAGTTACTGGGCCTAACCCTAAACCTAAATCCCTAACCTCCTACCGGCCCTAATCCTAACCCCCTACACCACTTCCCGGCCCTAACCCTAAGCTCCTAACCCCCTACACCCTTTGGCGGCCCTAACCCTAACCTCCTAACCCTCTTAGTCTAACCCTAACCCCCTAAAACTAAGTCCCTAAACCCCTACACCCCTTCCTGACCCTAAACCTGTAAACATAACCAGAAAACCCCTAACCACTTACCGGCCACAAGGAGACAGCTTGGTGCAAGGCAGTGCAGCATGCGTGCGTGCACATAACATATGCACGTGCCCGTGTGCTAGTATAAAACAGAAAAGCACCTATTTTGCTCATTATCAAGCCCAGCTATTCATTAGAGTATACTATAAATATGACCCTTCCTTTGTATTACTGCTCAATCACATCATTATGCGAAATGCAGAGCTGAGTCCATATGGTATACGTCCTCAGAACACAACCAAACATTAACTGGTGTAAATAAATTCCTGATCCCCCCCTCCCTCGCCCTGGGAGCTGCCTCATTCCTCACGAGACACGTGTTCCTTTAGTAAATTCCATAAGGATTCTTGGGGGAGGTGCCTCTAATCACAGATGGAAGATATGTCCCAACAAATTAAATTAGATCTGGACTTTTAATAAAAATTACATTTGGCAGCAAAACATCTCCTTTCATTAATGTGGGTGTGGAGGGAGGGGGGCGCAATTAACCCTATATTACCAGAGGGCAACATATTCTGTATTTGGGAGTAGTGAAGAGTGAAAGATGCAATACACAGATAAGAGAGAAAAAGAAAGAAAGAAAGATAGATAGATAGATAGATAGATAGATAGATAGATAGATATAGCCCTGCCCCTCCACCTTATTTTGCTCTTCCACCCCCAAAAGCCTCCATCTTTTGTTCTATCCACACCCTCAGTACAATTAGGGTGACTTCTTCACCCTCTCAGCAGCACCTCCTTATAGTCACCTCAATTTCCTTTTTCAGCAGTGAGGACCCCAGGTCACAGAAGGCTCCTTCTGATGAGTAAAGGATTAATTATAGACCTGTCATGGATTTATGAGCTGTGAGGTTATGAAATAACTGTCTTAAAGGAATGAGGTCAAGGGAAGCAGGAAGACAGAATTATTGAAACATTTGGTAAAATATAAACAGCCAGCTCACTCTTCCATTGCACTGCACATTAGCGTTAATAATAAAACTAAATTTGTATTAGCACGGAAAAAAAAACATTAAATGGATTTAATAAATTAAATACTATATTTATATTGCTCCCTTTCTAAAACACTCGTTTGCCTAGTAACATGTCTAGTTCACTGGTGTTTTAAAAATCCTATTTGCTGTGTATATACAAACTAGCGACTTGCCCGTCAAAAAATGTCTGTCTATAAAATTTGAAGCCACGGCAATGCTGTTTGGGAGACAATGTAAAGCTTTTTATTCAGCGCTCATCACGTGGCTCGCAACGAGCGTCTTCGGCGCTCATTGCAAGCCTCTCCTTGAGTGTCCTTTGGCTTGTCTCTATTTTTTAAAATACTAATTAATTTAATATAGTTTAGTGCTTTAGAAATAGGCTGCGTGCGCAAGGGCAAACCGTTGGTTTATTTGTGGAAAGCGCTACTTTAGATGCGTAATTTTGTTAGTGGCAAGTTAGGATTGTAAAATAGCGTTGTTTGTCTATGTGCTACGCGGTTCGGGAGCATTTGCTGTCTTTGTAATACTGTATTTTGTACCTCGTTGGTTCCTGTGTGAAAGTGGTACGCGGTTGGCGCTGTTTTGGGCGGTCCAGGGTTGTGTAGCCTCATTTTAATTTTTTGGTCCAACATTTTTTTTCTCGCTTAGCCGATTTTCGAGGGCCGAAAGTTGCCTAAATTGACTTAAATTCATGTTCCACCTGACTCCCAGATGTCCTGGTTGTTCCCCCATGCTGTGTGTGATGTTTTTGTTCTTTTGTTTTTTTTTCTTTGTGTGGTCCAGGGTCGTTTAGCCTCGTTTTCCTTTTTTTTGTCCGCCATTTTTTTTCTCGCTTACCCAATTTTCAAGTGCCGAAAGTCGCCGAAATCTTTTTAAATTCCCGTTCCACCTCACTCCCAGACGTCCTGGCTGTTCCCGCGTGCTGTGTGTAATGTTTTTGTTGTTTTGTATTTTTTTATTTTTTGTGTGGTCCAGGGTTCTGTAGCCTCGTTTTCATTTTTTTTGTCCGCCATTTTTTTTCTCGCTTAGCCGTTTTTCGATTGCCGAAAGTTGCAGAAAATCAACTTAAATTCGCGTTCCACCTCACTCCCAGACATCCTTCCGGTTCCCCCGTGCTGTGTGTGATATTTTTTGCTTTTTAAAACAAATTTTTTTTTTGTATATTTTGTGTTTTTTGCTTTGCGCGGCTTGGCAGTTCCCTTTATATTTTTTTTCTAAGTCCCGTTTTCGTCAAGCGCTTGCAGCCTAAGGTGATCCTGCGTTTCCTAAGTGTTTGCAGGCTAAGTGCCGCATGTTTCAGTGCCTCCTCTGCTCGCCTCGCTTTGTGAGGCTCGCAGGCAATCAGAACCTTTGGCGCTCATCGCCCAAGTGCTGCAAGTTTTAGTGCTGTGAAATTAACGGCTCGCTTCGCTACTCGAGGCTCACAGGCGATGAGCACCTTTGGTGCTCATCTCCCAAGTGCCGCAAGTTTTAGTGCCTTAACTGCGAGTTAACGCCTTGCCTCGCTATGCAAGGCTCGCAAGCAATGAGCGCCTTCTGCACTCATTGTCTAAGTCGTACGCATCACGCAAAGCATGACGACGTCTTGTGGTTCGACAATTATAATATGTGATATAAGTTAATATAATTACAATTGATTGCCATTTAAAAATAGCAAATAGAAGTGTATAAGTGTTAGATAACTGAGCTTGAAAGTTAGGTATTTAAAGTATAAATTACCTGAAAAGATAAAGTACCTGAATATATATATATATATATATATATATATAGTAGACTCTCAGTTAACCAGAACTTTCAAGCAACCAGAAAAAAATGGAATACTGTATTTTAAATAAAAAATAAAACTTAAAGTGCTCAACAAATGCCAGGAGCCAGGCTGCCATGCCACAAAATGCTAACAGTCACCTAGATTTCATCCACTGTAAGTCCCTGCAATTCAGTTTTACCTGGAAGCAGACAGACATGAGTGACTGAGCCAGGGCAGTGTTGGCGTTACATTCTCCGGGTTCAGCACCGCACCCTCCAGCCGAACGTACCTCTGTGTAAGTAAGGAGTGAAAGCTGCTGCTGCTAGAACAGCCCTCACTGACAAATATAATTAGCAGAGCATCCTATGAGCAGCTAATCTAGGACGCTTTTAATAGTGCAACCAGAAACTACATTTATCCGGCATCTACCAATCCGGAGTCTACTATATATATATATATATATATATATATATATATATATATATATATATATATAGTAAATAAAAAGTACATCTGTGTTCACATTTGAATGTCTAAAGCAAGTTAAAAAACCTGCTTCCAGCTCCGAACTCCGAGAAATACAGTTATTACACTGCATTCTGGGAAGCTAATATTAATATATTAATATTAATATATTAATCATATTCAGTAATTTTTACTCTTACAATCTAAACATATTAGATCTCTTAACATTATATCAGCATTCACTGAGGTCTTACTATAATTATAATACAAATATATACATAATCAGCTAGAGTCCCCTACATTAAAATAAATATACACATATTCAGCCATGTCCTGTGCAATCAAATAAATATGTACAGCATATGTGCAGCATTTACTTTTTAAGCCCCCAAAAAATTGTTTAGGGTTTTTCAAGCTAAAAAATGGGTGCCCCCAAATGGAAACATCCCTAGGCAGCTGCCTAGTTTGGCTAATGGGTAATCTGGCCATAACTCTATATAAGGTGATTGATTAATGAACTATAACACTATGTCTGACATGCAGAAAGAGCATTATCAGTTTGTTTATATATATATACATTACCATATTATCCATTAGGCCAACTAGGCAGCCACACAGGGGCGCTTCCCTGTGAGGGGCGCCACTTCTTAAAAAAAATGGTGAAATGTTGCAGTTCATAGACTGGCTACTAGGGGGTAACTACCTAGAACAAGACAGTTACAATAGTAAAAGGAAACTTACATGTACAGAAAAGTAAAAAATGGGTTCATGCATACCTTGCGTACTTACTCGCAGGGGCTCCTCCACCCTCCACTTCACTGCCTAGGGGCTCCATAAAGTAGATACGGCCCTATATTTAAAGCTGTGTAATAATACAGCATGCATAAGCTTAAAGGAAGCCATGTTTGATGATGGCTACGGAATGAAGAGCGAGGCATTTGTGGACATATTTGTGTGTCCCAGCTCGACTTCCCAGAATGCAGTGTAATAACTGTTTTTTCTCGGAACTCTGAGCTGGAAGCAGGTTTTTTAACTTGCTTTGGACATTCAAGTGTGAACACAGATGTACTTTTTATTTACTGTACTACTGTACGGTGGAGGGCTTCTATCGCTCTTTTGCCCACCATATTATAAATGATTGTTGTGGTGATCTACCTACTCATAATTTCCACAACACAGGCTGAGATCCCGCTCCATGCTGATGATAGCCAGTAAGCTTGAAACATGTACATGGATTGGATGCTCAGCCTGTGTTTATTCCAACCTTGGCTTTGCATTAAAGCTGTGTAGTACAGCATGCATAAGCTTAAAGGAAGCCATGTTTGATGATGGCTACGGAATGAAGAGCGAGGCATTTGTGGACATATTTGTGTGTCCCAGCTCGACTTCCCAGAATGCAGTGTAATAACTGTTTTTTCTTGGAACTCTGAGCTGGAAGCAGGTTTTTTAACTTGCTTTGGACATTCAAGTGTGAACACAGATGTACTTTTTATTTACTGTACTACTGTACGGTGGAGGGCTTCTATCGCTCTTTTGCCCACCATATTATAAATGATTGTTGTGGTGAACTACCTACTCATAATTTCCACAACACAGGCTGAGATCCCGCTCCATGCTGATGATAGCCAGTAAGCTTGAAACAGCTGTACATGGATTGGATACTCGGCCTGTGTTTATTCCAGCCTTGGCTTTGCATTAAAGCTGTGTAATAATACAGCATGCATAAGCTTAAAGGAAGCCATGTTTGATGATGGCTACGGAATGAAGAGCGAGGCATTTGTGGACATATTTGTGTGTCCCAGCTCGACTTCCCAGAATGCAGTGTAATAACTGTTTTTTCTCGGAACTCTGAGCTGGAAGCAGGTTTTTTAACTTGCTTTGGACATTCAAGTGTGAACACAGATGTACTTTTTATTTACTATATATATATATATATATATATATATATATATATATATATATATATATATGAATAGTACATTTTAATTGCATTTGAATGTCTAAAAAGTAAGTTAATAAACTTATTTCCTGCTAAGATTTCCCAGAAATACAGTAATTGTACTGCACTCTAAGAACCTGGGCGGGGACAAACAAATGAGACCAAAATGTACTCTCACTCTATTGATATATATATATTCATAAATAATGACAGAGGAAGCATCACTTACAAGTCTCTGTGATTACACTGATAAAGTTCTTCTTGATTGTTACCTACACTATGAAATTGATTAATTTTCTAAGATAAAGCAAAGAAGCAAAGATACTAGCAAATAAGTACAATCTTTTCAGATACTTTAAGCTGAAAATATGTAATTTACTACTCAGTTATCTACCACTCTCAATCACAATTTTTATATATAACCAACTACAACTTATTTGTATGTATACATGTGATTTTCTGCAATAAGTGGGATATTTGTTGTCACACCCGTGATCAAGGAGACCTTTAAGTCCTCACTACCCTCCCTTACACCTGTGTGGCCCTGAGACACTTGGGTCTCCCCCACTAAGGGGCTCATCTCACGTCAAATTCCAATCATTTCAGAGCTGTCGGCTGATTGCTCATTAAACACTAATTATTTGCTGTGTGCAGCAACATTCCCATCTCCTGGGTGCTGCAAACCTCGAAGCTCCAAAACAAAGAGACACCAGACTTGTAAAACTAGACCGAAAACAGCCAATAAATGTGACTTTAATGGACAGTGAGTGAAGAGAGTGTCAGAGTTGAGATGCAGAGCTCCTGACCCCCCACTCTACAGAATTTTTACAGCCCCTCAAAAGCCTCTTCTTGTCCCAGTTCAGCCATTGTCTCTGGCCAGTGGGAGCCCAATAACATTGTAACAAGGGCTTTGATGGAGAGAAAGAGATGATCCATTGTTACCATCTGAGATAAAGAGGTGATACAATGTTACCATCTGTTACAGGAGACCACTGGGACTTCAGAAAGATTCAGGGTGTTTACAAATATTCAGATATCTCACAATTCATATATATATATTTGTTTATCAAAGAAGGTTTAAAAATGATAAAATAAAACTGTATAAAAAATAATTTTGCTAAAGGGTAAATTGAGCATGTGCTATAGGATAAGGGGGCTATGGCTGTAATCTCATAACTCCCACAAAATGAGCATGCTCCAACTAATCTGGTCTGATAATTAATGCAATCTATGATGATCGCACTGCTGTGACCTGGGTTTGATTCCAGTTAGGGAATCAAGAGGTTACACCACCCTGAAGCCAAGCAGGATGGGAGACCACCTAGGAACACTAGTAGCTGTATGTTGTGGCCCACCGGAGAAGGAGCTGGCAACCCACTCGAGTATCTCTGCCATCAATACCAAGTGGATCAGCATGGTCTGTTGCGGTCAATGAGGTCATGGAGAGTCGGTCACGACTGAGCGATGCAAGCACACATGATGATTGTATGTCATCTGGACAATAGTGCCCAGGGCATGGAGGGAGCAGAGGTTATTACGAAAGGGAACTGCATTTTTAAATGGTATTTTCCATCTAAAGGCTATCTTTGCTGCTGTTTGCACATTTATTTGTATTATATCCTAATTCATGATGAACTTATAAACAGATTTAACTTGAAAAGGGCTTACACGGCCCTATAATCTCCCTGCAGACATATTAAAGATCACACACACGTCTGTATGTGTTAATATTGTATTTTTTTTATTTTTTTTATTTACCCCTGAATATCACTACAGAATATGTTGGCGCATCACAATAAAGGATGATAATAATAATAGTAATAAGAATAAGAATAATACAAGTGATTACTCTCCAGACAGAAATCACTGAAGAAAAAAAAGAAAATGGAACAACACAGGAAATAATTAAAATAATAATAAGCATATGAGTTAAAAATGTAACGGTTGTCTTTATTTATTGATTTGCTGTTTTTAGTTATTTGGAAGACACAAAACATTTGACCACAGTAACCCTTTAATGTTGCATGCTGTACTTGCAATAAGATATATGTATTATATATATATACACAGTAAATAAATAAATACTTTTGTGTTCTAGGCTTGCCTGGTGGTCCAGTGGTTTTGATCCAGTGCTTCCACTGCTACGACCTGGGTTTGATTCCAGTCAGGGAACCAAGAGATCACACCAAGCAGAGTTTGGCCTGGTCAGTACTTGGAAGGGAGACTCCTGATAATACCAGGAGCTGGAGAAGGAACTGGCAACCCACTCCAATATCTGCCATGAATCAGCATGACCATGAGCATAAAGATGCACCTGGTGTGTTATGGTCCATGAGGTCACTGAGAGTCGGACATGACTTAACGATTCAAATAATCATTTGTGTTCACATTTGAATGTGATAATAACAATAAGTTGAGAAACGTATTACTGCTCAGAATCCCAAGAACTAAAATGACTTTACTGCACTCTGGGAAACTGGGAAGGGACATGCAAATTAGTCCCAATGCATTTTCACGCTTTAATCCAAATATCACTTTATACATGGATCCTTTTAGGCATGTGCTTGCTGTATTACACAGCTTTCATGTACATATACATATATTGGATGGTTTGCTGGTATCACACAGTAACATGTAAATATCTTTATATAAACCCTCCCTTTTCCTGCCATACAACGGGTGCATCCCTGGAGTCTCCTCTCTATTGGCTCCCGGTCACAAGCAGGTTTAACACTAATATAACATATTAGCAGATTATCCAGGCTGAACGTCAGTTTGTGTAACAGAATTTCATAGCTGTGGATCCCACATGGCCCCGGCTGGTGGAGGAAATAATCCTCAGATAACGTCCTGTCACTGGTGCTGAGCGTGGCCAGTCTATTAATGTGCTAATCTGCACAGACGTTAATGCACTGCTGGAATAAGGGAGAGTTATTTTTGGCTGTGATTATTGTGTAAGAACAGAACTTTGTAATACTACTCTCTATTTAAACCCACAAGAGCAACATAGAGGAAGCAGTTTACCATATATATATATATATATATATATATATATATATATATATATATATATATATATATATATAATATCTCACAAAAGTGAGTACACCCCTCACAATATTGTAAATATGTTATTATATCTTTTCATGTGACAACACTGAAGTCATGACACTCTGCTACAATGTAAAGTAGTAAGTGTACAGCCTGTATAACAGTGTAAATTTGCTGTCCTCTCCAAATAACTCAACACACAGACATTAATGTCTATACCGTTGGCAACAAAAGTGAGTACACCCCTAAGTGGAAATGTCCAAATTGGGCCCAAAGTGTCAATATTTTGTGTGGCCACCATTATTTTCCAGCACTGCCTTAACCCTCATGGGCATGGAGGTCACCAGAGCTTCACAGGTTGCCCCTGGAGTCCTCTTCCACTCCTCCATGAGGACATCACAAAGCTGGTGGATGTTAGAGACCTTGTGCTTCCCCAACTTTCATTTGAGGATGCCCCACAGATGCTCAATAGGGTTTAGGTCTGCGATCCATTGCGATTTGTAAAATCACAAGTTAATGCCCCTCCAAGCCTTTGATCTTTCATGTCCGCAAGAGTCCAGAACATCGCTATTCAATTTGAGATTGTCATATCAGGCCAATATACTAACTAGTCTTCCCATTCTCCTATCTATATAAGATGAATTAATCGTCTGGATAGTCTTATTCATATACCAGGTTGTATTGTCCCTACCACCTCAGCTCAAATGCCATTCCACTTATCTACCACTCTTTCTGTTAAGTAAAACGTAATAATTTACATTTGTACCTCCCCTATATCAAATCATGTCCTCTTTTTCTTGTATTCTTTCCTGAACAAAAATTTCTGTCTATGAATGTATGTAATCTTTTAATATACATGTGTTTTATGGTTTCTATAGTCAGTCCAAAACCAGAAGTATTGATTATTTTATTAATAAAGATCAGGACAGGTTTGCACACGATTAATTTTCAAAAACATATAACGTCTTTAAAAACAGATGAGATCTCTATTCCGTTCTTTTGAACACTGCAACAATGTAGTGAAATTTAACAATTAGATTAAATACACAGAATTTGGAAGCTCCAAGTAGAGTCTACAAAAATTAAAAAATTCTATGATTTAACTGATAATTTGTTACATATTTCACAATACATGCATTTTTTCTGAAAGTATAGATGTCCTTTCAAACCTAAACTATCCAGGATCTTGAAGGATGTCTTAGGAGGCTCAGCTGGAGCTGAGCTTGACTCTGAATCAATACTTTGGTGTTTGTAATGGATGAGGGTCACAGCTTTGTAAAGTCAGTGCAATTTGCTTGGTTGAGTCTAACAGTTCAGCAGAGGGGGGTTTGGGACTGTGAGGTCACTGATATCAGGTCATTAGACAGAGATATTGGGTCTAATAGATCAATAAAGTAAGCATTTGAGTGTCTCAATTTACTAGTGTAAGGGTTTGGGCTTAGGACACCAGTAGAGTAAAAGCTTGAGTCTGTCAGATTACTAGAGTAAGAGTTTGGGTCTTCATATTAATAGAGTAAGAGTTTGAGTCTATGACATCACTAGAGTGAGATGGGTCTGTGATATATTTTGGGTCTATGACATCACTAGAGTAAAATTTTTAATCTGTCAGATTACTAGAATAAGAGTTTGGGTTTGTTACATCACTAGAGTAGGTGTCTGGGTCTATAAGATGACTGGAGAGAGAGACTGGGTCAGATAACTAGAAGAATTTGAATCTATCACATCATTATAGTAGAAGATTGGGTCAGATCACACTAGAGAGAGTTTTGGATTTTCTGATATAAATGGGGTTGGATCTATCAGATAAAGTATGAGTGTTTGGGTCCAGTAGATCACTGAAGGTGTTGGTTTTATTAGATAATCATAGGAAGAGGTTTAGTTGGTTACAGGGGTTATGTATGATCTCCATAGGATTGCTAGGAGAGGTTAGGTCTGACAGATGCCTGGGGTTAGATATGCGGTCTGTAGGATTGCTAGAAGGAGAGACTGGGTCTTTCAGATGACTGGGGTTAGATATTGGGTTTAATGGATCACTAGAAGTAGAGGTTGTGTCTGTCAGATGAATGGGGTTAGATATTTGGTACATAGGATCAAAAGAAGGAGTGGTTTGGCCTATCAGATGTAGGGGATTGATGTTGGGTCCCTAGGATTGCTAGAGAGAGAGGGTGGGTCTGTCAGATCACTGGAGTTAGATATGGGGTCCACTGGTTCGCTGGAAAGAGAGATTGGATCTACCAGATGACTGGGTAGATATTGGGTGCAGATGGTTGCAAGAGGGAGAGGTTGGGGCTCTCAGATGACTGAGGATATATATTGAGTCCACTGGATCATTAGAAAGATAGATTGGTCTGTCAGATGACTGGTGTTTGATATTGGGTCCATAAGATTGCTAGAAGGAGAGGGTTGCTCTTTCAGATGACTGGTGTTAGATATTGGGTCCATATAATTGATTGGAGGAGAGGTTGGGTCTGTCAGATAACTGGTTATAGATATTGGGTCCACTGGACAGCTAGAAATAGAGTTTTGGTCTGTCACATGACTGGGAATAGATATAGGGTCCCTAGGATCGCTAGAGAGAGAGGTCTTTCAAATGACTAAAGTTAGATTGCTAGAAAGAGAGATTGGGGTTGCCACATGGTTGTGGTTAGATATTGGGTCTATAGGATTGGTGATCGGATTCTTCCCTGGATCAGTACTCCCTCTCTAATTATCCAGGATAACCATGAATGCCCTTTTTATTTAAAAATATACCCAATTGATTTTTGAAGTTATATATCAAATCCGCTGTCACCACCTCCTTTGGCAGAGAATTCCAGTTTAACCACCCTTACTGTGAAGAACCTTTTTGTTTCTTTAAGGTGAAATCTTTTTACTTCTATCCTCAAATGGTGTCCTCTAGACAAAGTTTGCATGACAAATCTTTATACTGACCCTTGATATATTTATATAAGGTAATCATATCTCCTCTTATAATAAGTTTAATTTGGCCCTTCTTAGTTTTGTTGCCCTTCTCTGTACTTTTTCCAGCTCTAAAATGTCCTTTTGATCAAGTGATGGCCAAAATTGTACTCCATATTCCAAATGAGAGTGTACTAGGGATTTGTATAGTGGCAGAATTATATTTGCTTCCCTTGCTTCTATACCCTTCTTAATACATGCTAATGTTTTATTTGCCTTTGCAGCTGCTGCTTGGCATTACCTAGGTGGTTGTCCACAAGTACTCGCAAATCCCTTTCAATATCAGATACCCCTAGATTTGCTCCATTAAGATTATAAATTCCATTGCTATTTTTCCTTCCCAAATGCATAACTTTACATTTATTTGTATTAAATAACATCTGCCATTAAGTTTTCCATTTCTCTATTTTATGCAGATTTACTTAGGAGGAAAATTAAATCATCGTTTTCTGATTTAATTACCTTGAACAACTTAGTGTCATCAGCAAAATAGGGACAATACTTTCCAATCCTACATCTAAGTCATTAATAAATATGTTAAAAAGGAGAGAACCTAATACTGAACCCTGAGGAACCCCACTTACCACATTAGTCCAACCGGAGTATGTTCCATTTACCACAACCCTTTGCTTCCTATCTTTCAGCCAGCTCTCAATCCATGAGCAGATATTTACTGCAATGCCTGCATCCCTTAGTTTGCACAAAAGTCTTCCATGTGGCACTGTATCAAAAGCCTTTGCAAAATCCAAAAATACTACATCCACTGAGTTGCCTTGATCCAAATTCTTACTAAGCGCCTCATAGAAACTAATTAGGTTTGTTTGACATGACCTATTCCTCATAAATCCACATTGACTCCTACTTATAATCCTGTTCAAATAGACAAATTCTTGTATACTATCCCTTATTAACCCTTCTAAAAGCTTTCCCACTTAGTGAGGCTTACAGGTCTATAATTCCCTAGATTTGCTCTTGCTCCCTTCTAAAACATAGATATCACATCTGCTTTTCTCCAGTCATCTGGTAACGACTCTGAGCCCGATTCAATTGAGCAATCGTAAGTTACTGGAGCCCTTAAGTGAGGCCGTAAGTTAATTTGCTGTTCAATTGGCGTCTTTTTACGGACTCCAAATGGTTTACATATTACAGGCTTGAAAACTCTGCGGTTGTTAAATCCTTAACTTACAGCCACCCGAAGACTCTTTCACGCTAAAATCTCAAATCACTATTCTATTGCTACAATTCCCCAAGGCAGCAAATGGTTTCACACCTGTAAATGGCAAGGGAAGGAGAAAATCGTAAGGGTACTAGAGAGGACCCGCAAGGGGATTTAACCCCTTTCCGCAGCACTGTAAATGCAAATAAAAATCAATACTGCACTGTAAATGACGGGGAAAGCGATAAAAGACATTATAATTAATTGCTTTACAGTCTCAAGCTTGCAAATCAGCAATAAAAATTTATATTTTTTTATGTGTCATGTCAGGGTTATATCGATCTCGGGAATCAATGAGTTAATACATATCAGGCCACCCACATGGACTAGAACAGTATTGGCATACATTTTTATTATTTAGTATTTTGAGGTTTTTGGAGTCGCATCACATATCGGACCCAGAACCTAATTAATTGACATGCAACCTCCATGTTTTACTGCCGTAATTGGCTGTTTCGAAATGTGTGGTTATGGCCTTGCTTAGTTGATCATGTGGTTCTGTCAGATGACTGGGGAGAGATATTGTGTCCATAGGGTCGCTAAAGAGAGGTTTGGTCTGTCAGGGAAATGGGGCTAGAAATTGGGTCCATATTATTGCTATAAGGAGAGGCTGAACCTGTCAGCTGAGCCCTGAACTGCTACGCATGAGTGCATGGTTTACGGCTTGGCGCTTAAATTGCGGGCTTGTTCAATTGAATAGCACCGGAATCGGAGACACACACCTGCAAACCTAAGGCCTGTATCCAGCGAGATGCGGGCTTGCAATTGAATCGGGCTCTCTGTGTTGAGTGAATCTTGTAAAAAGTACATATAATGGTTTGGCTATTACAGATCCCAGTTTCCTCAGTTCACCTTGGATGTATTCCATCAGGACCTGGGGCTTTATTAACATTTATTTTGTTAAACCACTTTTGGATTTCTTCCTGCGTTCACTAATTATTTGGTGGAGATAATATGGCCCCATTATGTTGCAGTATCCCAACCACTGGTACCTCCCTTGTATATACAGAAGAAAATAACCTATTTAGCTCATCTGCCTTTTCTTGGTCACTAATTGTCAGATGTCCAGTGTCACGTTGTAATGTTCCTATAGCTTCCTTCCTGGCCTTCTTCTTATCAATAAATGTAAAAAATATTTTCGGGTTAGTCTTACTCTCTTTTTTTTCATTTTCTATTTTAGCCAGTCTAATAGCCCTTTTGCTGCCTTGTTGATTTCCTTGTACTCCTGTAAAGCAGTCTCTGTTCCCTCTTGTTTGTATAATTTAAAATGCCTGTTTTTTACTCTGTATCTGTATCTTTAAATCACTGTTTAGCCACATGGGTTGTGATTTACTCCTTTTACTTTTATTCCTGCCTGGTATATGGTGATACAGATGTATATTTAGTCTGATGACTAGGTTTAGATATTGGGTTCAGTGGATCACTAGAAGGAGAGGTTGGGTCTGTGAGATGAATAAGGTTAGATATTGGATCCACTGGATCACTAGAAAAAGAGATTGGGTCTGCAGGGTTACTGGGGTTAGATATTGGGTTTATAGGATTGTTAGAGAGGTAGTTCTGTCAGATGACTGGGGAGAGATATTGTGTCCATAGGGTCGCTAAAGAGAGGTTTGGTCTGTCAGGGGAATGGGGTTAGAAATTGGGTCCATATGATTGCTAGAAGGAGAGGCTGAGCCTGTCATATGACTGGGGTTAGATATTGGCTCCATTGGATCCCTAGAAAGAGAGCTTGGGTCTGTCAGTTGATTGGATAGATACTGCGTATATAGGCTCACTAGAAGGAGAGGTTTGATCTGCTAGATGACTGGGTTTAGATACTGGTACATAGGATTGCCAGAGAGAGAGGTTGGGTCTCTCAGATGACTGAGGTAAAGTATTGCATCTACTAGATCGCTAGAATGAGAGATTGGATCTGTCAGATGACTGGGGTTAGATATTGAGTCCATATGATTGATAAAAGCAGAGGTTGGGTCTGTTGGATGACTAGGATCACTAGAGAGAGAGATTAGGTCTGTCAGATATCTGCAGTTTGATATTGGGTACATAGGATGTCTAACAGGAGAGGATTGGTCTGTAAGTTGAGTGGGGATAGATATTGCATGTATAGGATCGCTAGAGAGAGAGAGGTTTGATCTGCCAGATGACTGGGTTTAGATACTGGGTGCATAGAATTGCTAGAGAGAGAGGTTGGGTCTGTCAGATGACTGAGGTAAGGTATTGCATCCATTAGATCGCTAGAACAAGAAATTGAATCTGTCAGATGACTTGGGTTAGATATTGGGTCCATATGATTGATAGAAGAAGAGGTTGGATCTGTCAGATGACTAGGATCACTAGAAAAAGAGGTTAGGTCTGTCAATTATCTGTAGTTGGATATTGGGTCCATAAGATCTCTAGAAAGAGAGGATTGGTCTGTAAGTTGAGTGGGTTTAGATACTGGGTGCATAGGATTGATAGAAGGAGAGGCTGGGACTGTCAGATGAATAGGATTAGATATTGTTTTCATAGGATTGCTAGAACAAGGGATTTTGTTTGTCAAATGACTGTGGTTAGATATTGGGTTCATAGGATCGCTAGAGAGAGAGAGAGGTTGGGTTTGTCAGATGACTGTGGTTAGATATAGGGTTAATGGGATCGCTAGAGAGAGAGAGGTTGGGTTTGTCAGATGACTGTGGTTAGATATTGGGTTCATAGGATCGCTAGAGAGAGAGAGAGGTTGGGTTTGTCAGATGACTGTGGTTAGATATAGGGTTCATAGGATCGCTAGAGAGAGGAGAGAGGTTGGGTTTGTCAGATGACTGTGGTTAGATATAGGGTTCATAGGATCGCTAGAGAGAGGAGAGAGGTTGGGTTTGTCAGATGACTGTGGCTAGATATTGGGTTCATAGGATCGCTAGAGAGAGAGAGAGGTTGGGTTTGTGAGATGACTGTGGTTAGATATAGGGTTCACAGGATCGTTAGAGAGAGAGAGGTTGGGTTTGTCAGATGACTGTGGTTAGATATAGGGTTCATAGGATCGCTAGAGAGAGGAGAGAGGTTGGGTTTGTCAGATGACTGTGGTTAGATATAGGGTTCATAGGATCGCTAGAGAGAGAGAGAGGTTGGGTTTGTCAGATGACTGTGGTTAGATATAGGGTTCATAGGATCGCTAGAGAGAGGAGAGAGGTTGGGTTTGTCAGATGACTATGGTTAGATATTGGGTTCATAGGATCGCTAGAGAGAGAGAGAGGTTGGGTTTGTCAGATGACTGTGGTTAGATATTGGGTTCATAGGATCGCTAGAGAGAGAGAGAGGTTGGGTTTGTCAGATGACTGTGGTTAGATATATGGTTCATAGGATCGCTAGAGAGAGAGAGGTTGGGTTTGTCAGATGACTATGGTTAGATATTGGGTTCATAGGATCGCTAGAAGGAGAGTTGTTCTTTTTTTTGTTTGTCAGGTGACTGGAGAAATGTTTGTGGTAAAATGACTTTGAATGGGGTTTTATTTTATCACTAGAAATATATCTGATGATTGTAAAATACATCAGTTAGTTTATCCACCTCTACAGTTTTATGGGTTAAAGGAAAACTTTAACCCCATTAAAGGAAAACTGTATCTTATTAAATATCTTACATGGTTATGAAGTATGTAGCACACTGACAACATTTTGTGTATAGAAAGTTTCCATCTTCTGACTTGACCACTCCCTAAAAGCTTGATGGTATGTAATTATCTACTGCTCAGATCGACCAGACAAAGGAGAGGGGAGATGTATTTGTTATATAATTGGGTCTTTCGGTATTTAACACCTACTCTTTTCCCCACACATGTCCAGAAACAGGGAGCTTGCAAGTATGACTCTAAACACTACTCCTCTAGAAATATCAATACCACTCTCACAAATGCTACCATCACCAAAGTATCATTGATGCCTCCAAGATCCAGCAGGAACATTTAAAGTTTTGCTTAATGACACTTTTTGCTGCCTAATTATGCCATTAGTCAGACGTATATAAGTTTGCATTGTACAGTGTTGTACAAACCAAATGTCTCCTCCACTGAGATAATAATGGCTTCCAGTACCACCCATATCCCGCCACCCAATTCGGTGATTTTCTAGAAGTTGGGACGGTCACTTTGGTCAAACCCAAAAAAAACAAAAGCAGTTTGTTGGCGTCCATTGAACAGAAACAATTCTCCCTGTCCTGAGACTCGACTGATTTACGACTGGTGGATAATTTGTGTTGTGAATCTGACATCCCATAATGCTGTGCGGTGCGACCTGCAGAAATAAGTCTATTAACCCCAATCAATCTCCCATTATGTACTTTAACCCCGCAATTTAACAACCAAGGGACAATTCTTAGGCCCCACCGCTCGGCCTGAAATAATTCCATTGTCTTTGTTAATCAGTGTCTATAAAACCCAGGCTGTTGAGATATTATTGCTTGTGTTAAAAGACCCCTTTCATGTTTTAATGAGAGGACGGGGCTATTGTTTTTATTCGGAGATGCCAGGGGCTAATTGAGACCCTCAGGCGTCAAGAGAGAAGGAGATAGACTCAGTAATTTGTCCCAACATAGGGAAGCTGTCCTGGAAAATTTCCTGTTTTAATTAATAAATTAGTGTTTTCATTCTGAAGAGCTGCTTTATGAGGGAAGACAATTAAGAGGTTTATTGGGAGATTTTAGAGGATTTCTGGCTGTTTTTTTGTTGGTGAGAGAGAAAGTTATTTTTTCTTTTATGAGGGTAACAAAAAAAATGCCTTTTGTATGAAAAACTCATGAAATTGCATTAAAACAAATGAGAAAAAGGTCAGATTCCTTCCTCTACCTGCTGGGAGAGTCCTGTAAACTAGGGGCCTCATTCAAATGCGATTTGGCCAATTGAATAGGGCTCTATATGAGCACAGAGCATATTTATTTTTACAGACATTTTAGTTGGTGAAGACCTTGCTTATGGATAGAAGTTCACTAAATAAAAACTTCTGTAAAAAATATGTGTGCTTATATAGAGCCCTATTCAATTGGCCAAATCACATTTGAATGAGGCTCTAGATAATGTGGAATATGTGATCATGCAGCAGACATTTAACATAGAAACATAGATTAGATGTTAGATAAGAACAAAAAGGTGCATAAAGTCTGCCTATTCTATCAACCTATAATGGATCTTCAGATTGTTCTTGTTCCTCTTTGATATTTCCCTCCTGAACTTTATTAACCCCATTGATATATTTGCAGGTCTTCCTCATCCCTCCTCTCCCTTCTCCACTCTATTCTATACATTTTAATGTCATGGGCCCTCATTCAATTGCAATTTGGCCAATTGAATAGGCCTCTAAATAAGCACATAACATATTTTTTTTAAAGAAGTTTTTAGTTAGTAAGCATCTATCCAAAAGCAAGGTTTTCACAAACTAAAAACTTCTTTAAAAAATATATGTTATGTGCTTATTTAGACCCCTATGCAATTGGCCAAATCGCAATTGAATGAGGCCCATGGAGTCTCCTTATAGGTTGCATATTTCAGACCCTGCACTATTTTAGTCACCTCCTTTGAATTGTCTCTAGTTTACTAATATCCCTTTGGAGATCCGGTCTCCAGAACTGGACCGGTATCTAGGTGGGATCTATAGTACCAACCTTTCTCTGCTACTAATTCCTCTTCCAACACAATCAAGAATCCTACGGATTTTCCTGCTGTTTTGTTGCATTGTTTATCTACTTTTAAATCATCTGATATAATATCTCCCAAATCCATTAAGTACCATATATTTTTCTTTTATAAGTGAGACCTTTGCTGTGTCCCATGACAATAATTAATAAAACATCTCCGGCCATGTCCATATTTCATGACAGTTTTTACAAACTGTGCTAATTGCTCTGTTACAGCTTGTTCTTCGTGTTTCTGCCATGACGTATCCCCCCACACTCCCCCAGTTACTGCTCCTGATAGACATTATAAACACAAGCTAAAAATGTGTGTCCAGAGCCAGAATATATGCATTGGGGTAAAGCTGCAGCCCCCTTATCTGGGGGTCTACGCATTTAAATTGTAACAGAAAAGGCCCCAGTTATTGTAGAAATGAAATGTATACATAAATAAATATGTATATAAAGAGAGAGAGAGGACAGAGCTGAGAGAGAGAGAGAGAGAGACAGAGAGACAGAGAGAGAGAGAGAGAGAGAGAGAGAGAGAGAGAGAAAATGAAAGAGAGATAAACAGAGGGTGAGCGATAGAGAGGGATGGAGAAATAATGTAAGATAGAGAAAGAGAGGCAAAGAGAGAGAGAGAGAGGGAGGGAGGCAGGAAGAGAAAAAGATTGAGAGATAAACAGAGGCTTAGCGATAGATAGATAGATTGATAGATAGATAGATAGATAGATAGATAGATAGATAGATAGATAGATAGATAGATAGAAAATCTTGTGTCAGTGCCTTGGAAACAAGCTCTATGTACATTTGATTTTATGCTCAAAAACAGGGCCCTCTATTCTTTACAAGGTGTTTAATAGATAGATAGATAGATAGATGGATAGATAAATAGATAGATAGACAGTAGGAGGGATATATAGATAGATAGATAGATAGATAGATAGATAGATAGATAGATAGATAGATAGATAGATAGATAGATAGATAGGGATATATATATAGATAGATAGATAGATAGATAGATAGATAGATAGATAGGGAGATAGATAGATAGATAGATAGATAGATAGATAGATAGATAGATAGATAGATAGATAGATAGACAGTAGGAGGGATAGATAGATAGATAGATAGATAGATAGATAGATAGATAGATAGATAGATAGATAGATAGATAGATAGATAGATAGAGAGATAGAGAGATAGATAGATAGATAGATAGATAGATAGATAGATAGAGAGATAGATCGATATATAGATAGATAGATAGATAGATAGATAGATAGAGAGATAGATCGATATATATATATAGATAGATAGATAGATAGATAGATAGTAGGAGGGATAGATAGATAGATAGATAGATAGATAGATAGATAGATAGATAGGGAGATAGATAGATAGATAGATAGATAGATAGATAGATAGATAGATAGATAGATAGATAGATAGATAGATAGATAGATACGGAGATATATAGATAGATAGATAGATAGATAGATAGATAGATAGATAGATAGATAGATAGATAGATAGATAGATAGATAGGGAGATATATAGATAGATAGATAGATAGATAGATAGATAGATAGTAGGAGGGATAGATAGATAGATAGATAGATAGATAGATAGATAGATAGATAGATAGATAGATAGATAGATATTGAATGGGATAGATGGAGAAAAAGGGTATATGCATATTTTATTTGTGCATGTCAGGTTCCCCTCTCATGATATCTGGGGGTGCTTTGGATTTATTGAGCCCCATTTCAACTCTGCATTTAATGACCCAGAGAGTGTTATATACCACAGCTGTGAGTCTAATCTATATGTGCACCATATTTAATGGCCTCACACAGGTGCACAGTATCTTCCACACACCCCTCCCAATATGGCCCCAGAGATCCTTACCAATTACTGACACTTCATTAGTATTGAGCTTGCTGCCCAGTGTATAGTCTGTTAATTGTACTTTAATTACAGAGTTATTAGCTCCTTCCAGGTATATGGTGCAAGTGGCCAGATGCCATCTGCTCCCAACAAGAAATCCAAGACTGATAAGGATCCTGGAGATGTGGGATCATTGATCAAAGACCAAGACATGATCCATCCACTTCAAATACACACAATGGCTCAGATCTCTGGTCTCTTTCTTTGTGAGGGCTGCTTTCAGATGTATATTGTGTACTGATCAGATATCATGTCTTACAGGAGAGCGGTCCCACTGACACCTTCTTGAGTTTAAGAATTTTATCAAATTTGTTTTTCTACAAATTACCTATATTTATGCTCTACTTAATAAACATAAAAGAAGGAGAGGATGTATTGAAGGAGCCAAGATCTGTACTTGTTAAAAATGTTAATGAGACATTATTGTTAGGAGTAGTTCCAGATGGCTGGAGAACTTCTAATGTAGTCCCAAAAGAGCATTAGGGAAGACTAGTAACTACAGACCAGTAAGTGTGTCATCCATAGTATGAACTTAATCAAAACACTAAAATAAAACTTGTTGAAAATCTACAAGATTAGCATGATGTAAATAAAGTTATAGACCTGGGTGAGGCAGTGGATGTACCTTGTCTACATTTTATTAAAGCATCTCACAAGGTCACACACACAAAAATAATTCGTAATTTCATAGTCTGGGGCTTGATTCAAACATGGTTCAGTGGACAGGACACTGACTGACGAACAGGAGTCCTAGTTAATGGGATACAGTCAGAGGAAGGGATGGTTACTAGTTGAGAGCCACATACATCAGTGAGGAGGCCTATTTGGTTTATTAGTAGCATTACTAGTGGGCTTTAATGGAAAGTCTGCCTCATCCAATAGATGTAAATCAAATGATTTAATAAAACAAGAGTAATGGTCAAGTAATTGACATTAAATGTTGTTTCTAAATGCAAAATTATACACTTAGGACATAAAAACTTAAATGTAGAGTTTATACTTGATAGTATATTTATCACTGTAATTGAAGAAAAAAGGATCACATATAATAGTTGGCAAATAGGCACGAAGCGAGGCGTTCCGTTAACACGTAGCACTTGGGAGATGAGCGCCAAAGGCGCTCATCACCTGCGAGCCTCGCATAGCGAAGCAAGCCTTTAAGCCACAACAACGCACTACAACTATCAGCACAAACATGAAGAGGCAATGAAACAAGTGGGACTTAGCTGCAAAACAGTTTCCGAAACGCGGGATCGCCTTGAGATTAACGGACGAACGACGAAAACGAAAAAACAATAAAAACACACTAAATACACCCCCAAAAAATACAAAAACATCACAGACAGCATGGGGCAACAGCCAGGATGTCTGCGAGTGAGGTGGAATGCGAATTTAACTCTATTTAGATGATTTTCTCCACTCAAAAATCGCCTAAGCAAGGAAAAAAATGGGCGCTGGAAAAAATGAAAACGAGGCTACACGACCAAAACACTGCCAAACGCGTAGCACTTTACACATCAAACTACGAACTACAAAATACACCATTACGAAAGCTGGAAAATGCTCACGAGACGCGTAACACATTAATAACATTACGATAAACCAACGGCTTTACCTCGCGCACGCAGCCTATTCATAATGCACATTTGGAACATTCATTACACTTTATACGCAGCGCACCAACACTCAAACTTTATATTCTATGCTGTAGGAAAATACAAACAGATTTTTAGCTCTTCAACCAATTGCTGGCTGCACATATTAATTATACTTAACTTAACGTATATTAATATATTGAATAAATCATTCATTATTACTGAACTACATATACATAGAAATATATATCTCTCTTTATCATGAATGATGAAGGTGCTCAAAGAACCAAAAGTACATGACAGGAGAGGCTCGCAATGAGCGCCAAAGGTGCTCAGCACAAGCCTCGCAATGAGCGCTGAAGGTCCTCAGAGTACAAAAAGGTTTACATTGTGTGTCAAACAGCATTCCCATGGCTTCAAATTTTATTGCCCCGTCATTTTTGACGGGCACGTCGCTAGTTCGAAAATAATTATAATAGACAATTTAAAACAATGCATCAAAGGAAAAGTCAGCAGAATACTTGGATATACAGGTAGACCCCGTTTAACACTATTCCGTTTGACACTGATTCGCAATAAAGCTGTTTTTGCCTGAAACAGATTCAATATAACACGTTTTTTGACCGACACATCCCTGATTAACACTGATTCGATGCTTATGTATCATTCCAATACACCTGGTTGCCAGTTTCTTCTCCAGTGGGTCACCGCATACATCTCCTGGTATTGCTAGGTGGTCTCCCATCCAACCACTGACCAGTCCAAACCCTGCATGGCTTCAGGGTGGTGTGACCTCTTGGTTACCTGACTGGAATTGAATTCAGGTTGCTGTGGTGAAAGTACTGAATCCTAACCACTAGACCACCAGAGATCCCTATCCCTATTTACTCAATCTTAAAATGACCCTGTTTAACATTGTTTTGGCTAGCAATCTGTCTTCTAGGAACACATATGTAGCAATAAATGCGGTATGCTTGTATTATAAGCAGAAAATGCCTCTAGTAAAGTCTCAGTATAGACCCCCAGTTAGACCTTACTTATATACAGTGTCCTGCTCTGGAGACCGGATCTGCAAAAGGATAATAATACATTAGAGACAATTCCAAGGAGGCAACTAAAGTGGTGCAGGGTCTTTAAGATTGGAAACTCGCTACTTACAATCTAAAGAGAATGAAAGAGGCAGATAAGGAATAGCAAGGGCCAGGAAGTAAGTGAAAGTTTGCTTTAGTAGGAAGGTGTGCAACATTTTTGTTCTAATGGGAAAGGAAAGAGCTCTAATAGAAAGTCATTAGTAGATACGTTGATCAGCCTTCCATCAGAAGAGTTAGTGTTAAACACAGTAAAGGAATTCAAGCATGCCTGGGTAGGCAAAAGACCACCCTGTACAAGACATGATTTGCCCCTTAGCCTTTAGAGCACTTTACTCTTTCTCAGGGTAAACCTCCACATTCAGCCCATTATGGCTCTACTCAAACTAGAACAATATAGAGACAGAAATCCCCTGTTTTCTTTTTAATACAAAGCCAAAAATAATAATTAGAAACACATAACAAACTTGCAATTTACTTCCAGCTTTTAAGTTATCATTAATTAAGTTTTGGGTAAAAAAAAAAAAAAATACTTAAACAAATACATTCTTACAATCACTTTCATGGCTCTTATCACCTCATCACCATCTAAAAATTCTTTGTAGATAAATCTCTAAAATACTTTTTAAACCCTAAAGCTATTTAATGTTTCACATCACAAAAATGCATTCACAATCTTACACATAAATATGTCCCTTTGGCCAGAATTGAGTCAGTAGATATGTACGGAGTAGGTATGCACACTGATTCCCAAATATACACACTGATACACAAATACACACACTGATACACTCAGAGGGGAGTGACTCAGACGCAAACACTGATACACACTGAGTTGTGAGTCTGTTTGTGTCCCTCGGGTGTCAGTGCCACTGTTGGGCGCCCGTTCTCTCTGATACAATTTTTGAGGCCAAACATAAAAGTACAATCTAGATTCCAGTACCACAAGTCAGGAGAGAGCCCTGTACTGGAATTAAGTGCATCTAAAGACTCCCTTGATGTCAGTGGAATTATCTGCCTCCAGCTCTTGCCAGTGGGATTAAGAAAAGGCTAATAACAGGATTTTCCTCACTATTTTCCCCATTAAATATAATTCAGCATAACCACATTAAATGAAATTCACAGCCAAGCTGAACAGTGTAATGTGATAATGAGCTTGTGGGAAGTACAAGGGTACCACCATGTGGTCAGAAAGGAGTATGGAGTATAAATCAATACGTTCATAAATGTCTTGCACTGTATATTGAGTTATCCACAGAACTTATACATTAGTTACACAGTTACATAGTAATTGAGGTTGAAAAAGTACTTTTAGTCCATCAAGTTCAGAAAAAAAACCAAGTGAAACTTTGCCAATTGTCTCAAAAGTGGAAAAAAATTATTGCTCAGATACCGGATATCGGACTCCTCCCTGGATCAATACTCCCCCTCTAATGAACCCGGATAACCCTGAAAGCCCTTTTTATTTAAAAATATATCCAATCCCTTTTTAAAGTTATCTATTGAATCCGCTGTCACCACCTCCTTTGGTAGAGAATTCCACAGGTTACCGACCCTTACTGTGAAGAACCCTTTTCTTTCTTTAAGGTGGAATCTTTTTACTTCAAAACTCAAAGGATATCCACGTGTCAGAAATCTCTTGGCACAAAAAGTTTACTTGACATAGCCATGTATTGACCCTGGATATATTTATATAAGGTAATCGTATCTCGTCTTCGACACCTTTTTTCTAGAGAAAATAAGCTTAATTTGGTTAGTCTTTCTTCATAACTTAGCCCCTCCATTCCTCTTATTAGTTTTGTTGCCCTTCTCTGTACTTTTTCCAGCTCTAAAATGTCCTTTTTATGAAGTGGTGCCCAAAATTGTACTCCATATTCCTAATGAGGTGTACTAGAGATTTGTATAGTGGCAGAATTATATTTGCTTCCCTGGCTTCTATACCCTTCTTAATACATGCTAATATTTTATTTGCCTTTGCAGCTGCTGCTTGGCTTTGAGCACTGCTACCTAGGTGGTTGTCCACAAGCACTCCCAAATCCCTTTCAATATCTGAAAAACCCGACATTTGCTCCATTTAGATTATAAATTGCATGGCTATGTTTCTTTCCTTAATTGATATATTTAAATGTATATGGAAACGCTTTCTCAAAAGAAGGTGCAAGTTTCTACTTCATTCAAATAAAAATATCCATCATAATTATCTCTCTTTTTCTCTCTCAACCTCACATTCTATGAGTGGGTCTCCTGGCTTGTCCATCCTATGCTATGCTTAAAGCTTACACATAAATCTGTATGTATATATATTTATGCATACATGTATGTGCACTCAAAAATATATAAAACAAACATACATGTAGAAATAAATACATATTGATATATTTGTGCACATATATCTATATATGTATACACACAGACACACACATATATATATATATTTATGTATGTATTTATACATTAATTTCTGTAAAGGTCTCTCCCTCAGGGTGTGTCACGTCTCACAAAGCCACATTCACCTTTCCTTTAATTAAGAGACCCTGTGTGAGTGGCTGAGGCTGGAGCCCCCGGGCTGTGTATGATATGGAGCAGCTGAGACTGGACCTTTAATAAAGAAGTGTTTTAAATTCATGCGTTAATAATGTCCCAGCTCTGATTGTGGAGCCTGTGCATGGACATTAACAGAAACAGCTCTCTAGAGAGAGGCAGGAGCAGGGTAAAGAGGCCAGAGACTGGGTGAAGAGGCCAAAGAAGATTGCAGAGAGGCTAAGGACTGTGTAAAGAGGCCAGGGCCAAGATAAAGGAACCAGGAGAAAGAGATCATTGGCAAGACAAAGGCTCCAGACAAATAATCCAGTGAGCATTAATTTGCTACATCGCTCTTTTCCCCAGTAATTCCCTGCTTAGCGCTAATACGTTTTTTGATTGCCAAACCGGCGCTTAGTGATGTCTGAGCGCTATGCCGGTAAAATGCCCTGTTTAACGCTGTCTCACATAGTGCTCCTGCATACAGGAAAACACGTGAAGCGCTAAACGGGTATTGCTGTATGGAGGAATAAGAGGCGTTATAGGGAGAAGTTATATGGGGCAATGGGAGGGGCTATTGGGAGAGGTTATATGAGGCAATAGGAAGAGCTATAGGGAGAGGTTACATGGCGAAACCTTCCTTATTCTTATACTGATAGGAAAGTATCCTTCATTCTACCCTCTGGTACAACCACAATATCATCTTCCTCACCCTGACCCCCCATGGACCCCTCTGAAGCCGGCACACTCCAGACTGATCTTTCTCTGTCGCCCTCAGGCACTTCATGGTCAATTAAACCCCTGACAGGCAAAGAACAAAGGGTTAAAAAATAAGGGGCAGGGGTGAGCCCTGCAGGGTCCCCAGGAGGCCCTGGAATTCTTCAGTATATGGACCCTCAGATATGTCCATTAGTTATGGGCCTGGTGACTACATATGTTTTATCTGGATATTCAGGGGTATATGAATGGCTTGAAAATAACAAACTGCCACAATCAGCCTAGAAAACAGACATTTCTTATCTCTGATCTGGAAATAAGAAAATAAAATCAGAGCAAACCTTTAACTCAGTAACTATTATAAGTAGCTTTGTACAGTTCTAGGCTCCGCCATTAAAACCTTCTCTATCTGTTAAGCTTCAGCTTCAAAGGCTCCTTCCTGCTTCAAGTGCAGATAAGCAAAGTCACTTACCCGTGTTATACAAGAGCAAAGAGATACTCACAAGTAGATAAGGTCACAGATAGGCGAGGTCTTGTAAGATAAGAGAGAGACTATATATAATAAGTAATACATTAAAGGGAGGTTTTCATTTTTAAGTTATTTTTAAACATTTAGTACATTATCAAATCTAGTTCTTCAAAACAGCATCCTGTAAATATAACACTTTAATGGGCTCTTATGACCCCCCACCCTCTCATATGTTAACTGGGACTGTATTACTTGGTTATTTGACTGTCCCTGAGGGAGGAGAGACTCGTGTGTCCTCTCTGTACCACATGTCTTTGTTTGAGGTGGAAAGATTTCGAATAAGTTTGATTAAAGTCTCATTGGTCACGGCTGGAAATGTCTGTAAGAGGAACATAATGGTCAATATCTTGGAACAGATCAACATCTGGCAACTGAGAAATCAGGAGGAGGTACAGGGGAGGGGTGAGAGGTCAAAGGGACAGGATAGATAGATAGATAGATAGATAGATAGATAGATAGATAGATAGATAGATAGAGAGATAGAGAGATATAGAGAATGATAGATAGATAGAGAGATAGATAGAGAGATAGATTGATAGATAGATAGATAGATAGATAGATAGATAGAAACCTTATAACAGGAATATGTTCTAGAAACTTAAATTACAAATTAGAAACTGAAACCCAACACATCTTTGGCAGTCATTTTTTTACTTAGAAAAGCATAGAAACAGAGACGTGATGGCATATATTGAACAATTGCACTCATTTCACTTGCCAGCAACGTAATGTTTAAAATCATACAAGCTCAGCTCCAACAATATATGGACCATGAACAAATTGCCAATGTCCGCTGGATAATTGAGAAAGCAAGAGAGTTCCAAAAAAACATTTACTTCTGCTTCATAGACTATTCTAAAGCCTCTGACTGTGTGGATCACAACAAAATGTGGCAAGTTCTCAAAGTGATGGGTGTACCAGATCATCTCATCCTCCTCCTAAAGAATCTGTATGTGGACCAAGAAGCCACAGTCAGAACCGGACATGGGACAACAGAATGATTCAAGATCAAGATGCTACTTTTCTATATAAAGTAAGTGGCTGTAGGGGCCATTAAAAAGCCAAAAAATATATCCTACTCTAGGAGAAATACAAAAAATATTTAAGGATTTACAGCCACTACTATCAGAGGATGTAGAATTAAAATATATATTCCTCAAGCCTCCCATTCTTGCATTTAGCCAGCCACCAAACCAGAAACAAACATTGGTCAGTCGAAGTTGGCCAGTGATCAGCCCAACAGAGAATTAAAGCACCAAACCTTGCAATAAAATTTGCTGCAAACTATGGGCCCTATGCTAATCCCTTCTATCAGTATTACAGGGAGTTTAGTAACGAAGTAAATCTTCTGAGTTATGCTATTCCCTCATCCCATAAATATTACAAGAGAACTGCTATGAGTGACTGCAGCACGACAAAGCCGAAAAGCACAGCATAAATCTCCATAATCTTTTCCACTGACAAAAAATTATGAGTTACCCTATACTAATAAGATTCTACGGATCACTTGCAAATCAGGGCAGTGCCATAACTGCAAAAAAACTGAAGGAAATATTACGGGTACCAAAGACCACTTGCAAATGGTTTTAAAACCATTGCTGAGTTTTGCAGCAGCAGTTCTAAGTGACAGTACAGCACCAAAAAACAAGTAAAAATTATGAATTTTCAACATTATTTGACACTTAACAGTCCAATATCAAAATATGTGTACTTAAAAAAGATGATATTGTATTATTATGTTGGTTTCATTATACAACATCAAGGGTAACACACAATCCAATCAGTTAATACATGTGAAGAAACCAGGTGGACTAGGAACAAATGCTCTAATGCATTGTATATATACATATCACATATAATAGTTGTCAAACTACGAATCGTCGTAGGGACGCAGGGACGCAGTTTGGTCCGCATTTGCGGAAGGTGGAGGCTCCAACGTCGGCTGCAATGAGCCAAGGGCTGAGAGCCGTAATATTGTGAATGAAAAGATTAACATAAATGTGTAACAAAGGAAAAATAAGCTCCCTCAGACGATTTAGGGATATACCGCAAATTATACCACTCAATTATAATGAGGGCCTATGTCAGCACTGTAAAGAGGACACAGCCACACATAACAACAAGACCTATATCATCAGAGCATCATTTTTATGCACATTCTCCAATGTGTTTTACATAGTACAATGTACTGTATGTGAAATGGGCTGTTACATTGGGGAAACCAGCCAAAAATTACATTTAAGGATGAATCTGCACAGACTTTCCATCAGTTATAGTACCCCAGTTGGACACTATTTTACCCAGAAGAATCACTCCATCCAAAACCAGAAAATCAAAATACTCAGAGGGAATTTCAAAACCATCCAAGAAAGGAAAACAATTGAAATGAAGATGATCGCATTCTTCAATACTAAAGATACAGGACTTAATATATACTTGGGATTTGTTGCAGAAAATTATACAAATATCCGTACTTTTTATTTATTAGCTTTGGTTATTAGGTTATTAGCTTTGCATTATTTACATTATTACTTAATTTTTGTTTATTATAAAGCTATGCATATGTTATATTTATGTTAAAGTTAGGGACATTTTGCAAAAGTATTCACCCCCCTTGGCATTTTTCATGTTTTGTTACCTCACAACCTGGAATTAACATGAATTGTTTGAGGATTTGCATCATTTAATTTAGAGAACATGCCCACAACTTTGTAGATGTTTTTTTTTTAATTGTGAAGCAAAGAACAAATAGGACAAAATAACAGAAAAAGTCAATGTGCATAACTATTCACTCCCCTAAAGTCAATACATTGTAGAGCCACAGTTTGCGTCAATCACAGCTCCAAGTCGCTTTGGATAAGTCTCTATGAGCTTGCCACATCTTACCACTGGGATTTTGTACCCATTCCTCCTTTCAAAACTGCTCCAGCTCCTTCAAGTTGGATGGTTTGCGCTTGTGAACAGCAATCTTTAAGTCTGACCACAGATTTGAAAGCCAGAACCATGGATAGCTTATTTAAACATTAATAACAGAATTTTTTATCTTAACTAAAAGCGGTGTAAACATTTAGACCTGGTCCAGTGAAGGAAGATCCTGACAGACTGACTATACTGTCTTCAATGTGCATTAAAACTTATAACTTTAACAGTCTGCTAAAACCTGCTAAAAAGGGAGGAAAAGCAAAACATGGGTTAGTAACAGTTCAAAAAGTCTTTGGTTGACGTGGCCCCGCTTGGGGTCCCAAGATCTTTTGAGGGCCTATGTAAAAAAGTAAGAAAAATAAAAAGTCATGAGAAAAGGCTGGGTCTGTTCCAAACGACTTCTATGTTGGTCTCCACCAGGGAATATTGATATGGAGTTTTTAGACAGCCCTTGTAAATCCTGTGGATGCCGAGATTAGTCTTTGGTAGCCTGGTGCCCTTTCAAGAGTTCCTGTCTGTTTGATAGTCTCTGAAGGTGGCATTTAACTGAGCTATTGCATTTGCGAGTCCATGATCTGGGTGGGTCGCCTATGAGCGATTTTGTAGGCCTCTTTTGCCTGGTCATTTCAGACCATTGTCTTTTTGGAAGAGATAGAGCTGCTGATGCGGATGTTGTCGAGGTCGGTCCCCCCCAGTGAGATCCAGACTCTTTAGAAATTCTTGACATTCGTCTAGAGAGCGTGTTGTATACTGGGTGCTTCCCACTGAGAAAATAAGGGCAAATGGGAATCCCCAACGGTACCTGATGCCGTGGTGGAGAAGGACTTCCAGGGCAGGCCTCATCAGCCTCCGTTTTTGTAGTGTGGAAGGGGAGAGATCCGCAAAAAATTTAAGTTTGGCCCCGTCTGGGCCTGTGATCAAAGTCTTTTTGCGGGTAGTTGCCAGGATCAGGTCCCTAGATTGTTTTCGTAGAAGCCTGACGATGATGTCTTTAGGTAGGTCCAGGTTACGACTTCCCCCAAGGGCTCTATGCGCACGCTCAATTTCCCATTCATGGTCTGGGTGACCTGAGAGGATCTCATCAATCGTGGCCTTAAGGTAGCGAGGGAGGTCGACTATTGCCGTAGGAACGTCTCTGATCCTCAGGTTGAATCGTCTGGATCTATTCTCCAAATCTTCCAGTTTATCCTCTATGCCAGAGATACGGGAGGTGTTATCAACGATGTTGGCCCTGTCTCTCTCCTGGGCCTCTACCACCTGGTCAACGGTATCCTCGAGTTGATGGGTCCTTTGGCCAATCTCTTGTATGTCTTTCTGCAAAGATGTGACCGCCCTATCAATGTGAGAGGCCAGGAGGGAATCCAAGTCTGAGGTGTCAGATTGCTCCGAGACAGGATCCTTCATCAGTGCCGCCTGTGTCTTTGAGGCCTTGAAATGCTCGTCAATTTTTTTTGATGTTAATGATTTTTTGTTTTTCACCATTTTTATGGAGCTGCTTCTACCCGGGGTAGCCATTGAGTGTCCAGACATCGGATGGATTCCACTGGGGGGGTCACTCCGTATTAGCTTTTTCCTCTCGAGTATTTAGGTCTGTTGTGATCTGTCTTGTCTGTTCATATCTAGATTCTGTAGTAAAGTCTTGGCATCTCTCAGACCCTGCCGGCAGGAACTGTGCATAGTCACTTCAACTACATCTCCTTAAGCTGGTATGCTCCGCAATTCTGTGCCCCCAACAGATCTGGGTTGTGTACTTATCAAAGTCCCACCAGGTGTAGTCAGTGCACACTTTTTAGTGCGGGCGTTGATATGAGTTTTAAGCTGCACTGATCTCTGTATGCCACTAGGCGGTGCTATTGCTTTATCCAATTCTGTCAGTGATCCTGGCTAGTTGTTTTGCCTACCCAGTATTCAAGGGGCGGTTTCAGCAGTTATATAAGGAGAATTGGAGCTTTACCAGTGTAGCTTTACCAGTGTAGATGGAGAAAAAAGGGTAGTTTAACTCCTGTTGTTGCTCCTAAATAGTGCACAGTCCTTATTTCCTCAGGGTTCCCAAGGGGGCCTCAGAATCCTAGACTCCAGAGCCAGACCTTTATATGGCTCCTCTGTGGGATTTAGCAGGTGTATAAATTGGTAGTTGTCCCCAAAGGCCTGCCAGCTCGTTGTGGAGGCCTTGTGCTAATAAGTGTGCTGGGCAAAATGGTGGCTCCCAGGAGTTCGCCTCCCTCAGCAGGGCCCTGTGTCTCCCCCAGCTGCTCCCCTGCCCTCCGCCTGGCCTCCGGTGCGGGGCTGATGCTCGACTTACCCCCCTGGCGGTCTTCCGGGGTCCTAGGGCTCTTCTGGCACCTTCCAATGCCGGTATGGGGGGTATTATTACGCCGCTGCTTCTTATAAGCCTGCAGCACACTGCAGCGCCGGCTCCTTGCTTCTTGCTGCGGCCTCTTCTGCCGCAGCTGCGTCCTCGCCACCTGCCTCCCTCTTGGACACCTCCGGGGCTACCGGAGCTTCTCTAGGCGCTGGTCCTCTGGTCCGTCCCTGTCCGGATGTCGGCCGAAGGCCGATTCGGCAGCATACAAGGGGGCCGGCTGGGATCGGGGAGGTAGGCCCAGGCAGGCCGCTGTCGTGGGTCCTCCGGCCAGGAAAGCCCCAGGCGTCGGCGAGACGCGCCCAGATATGGCGGTGGAGGTGGGGGAACCTCCTCTGGGTCTTTTGTACCTTGGTGTTAGGGCTAAGCGTGGGATTTATACTGTTTTGTTGTTTATTTGGTGCAGAGCTCCAGCTCCATGCGCCCTCTTCCTTCCAGGCTTAGCCATGCCCCCTAAAATTCGCACCTGCATTTTAATGTCAAGCAAAATGCATTTTTGTTTCAATTTTGTTCTATCATCTGTACACTCACTCATTTTGAAAGAAATGGAACGTCTAAAATAAGTTAAAATCGTATTTCCTGCTCAGAATTTTAGAAAAATAGAGTTATTCTGCGAAAAAAAGACATTTTTGTTTAACTTATTTTACACATTCAAATGCTGCCAGGCCCACAAAGTCTATCTAGAACAATGCCTGGTCAACGTGACTGGCGTATCAGTGGTAATTAGTTATACACACAATCAACTCCCTGCTTTGGGTACCCTGATCATATCTCTGCTTCTGCTTTTTCTGGGTGATCTTTAGATCATGGGCTAATTCTAGAAGGCAAACACTGAATCCTTTGGGAATAATGAGCAGTTTTTTTTTCTTTATTTTTTTGGTATGTAAATTTTCTCTGCCAAAGTCCTATACAACAATCCTTGATCACAAACTTACCGGAATAACCCTGTTTCCTCGTCTCTGCCTTCCTGCTGCTCCCCTCTAACAATAGGACCCTACCTTAACTCTTACTTAATTCCTCTAGCGTGGCCCAAGTAACCCCGAGCCCACAATCATGTAATGAACTTTCCCCTGATCTTCGGGTGGTGGGGTAGCCACTGCCAAAGGTGTTTAGGGGGGTTGGCCAATTGTGCGCTGCTTGAGCCTGGTTGACAATGTTAACGTATCTACATTACATCATCAACCAACTTGTTTACTTGTAGTAAGTCAGAGGGGGGTCCTTTCATTACTCCTAACTCCCGGAGCCCCTTCATGTTTTCCAAGTTGATGTGCACATGGGCTGTGGGGCTAGAAAATATTTGGCCACCAGCCACTACTATTTCTTTTTGTTTCATTAGAACAGCTGTAGGACTAGTGAAATCTGTATGGATCGAGGTGACAGCTGATTACAACCCAAGCACCTGGGCTCCAACATAGCTCACAAGGAAACGTCACGATAACCCCACCCCCATGTTGCGAGCCAGGCCTTTAGGATCCATCTGGGTTACAGGAGTTTGAGCTAGGGAAAGAACAGAGGACCACCTAGGAGTGAAAGCAGGTTCTGGAGGTGTGGATTGAACCCTTGTGGCTTTGAGCTGCTTAGGTACAATGGTCAGACATCACTTCAGGTTTCCTTGTACTATTCTGCTAACTAGCCAGCCACCTCAGTTGTGGTGGGGCCCTGATCCAAGATCCACTCTTTCATAGCGGCAGGACATAAGAAGTAGATCTGGTCAAGCAGGAGGTTTAGCCTCTTTCACAGGCATGTCTCAGTCTCCAGATCAGTTAAACAGAAATGTTCCCTGAGCTCTTAGACCAGGTCCTGAACTTACGCCTGTAGGTTTCACCATTGATCGTATCACAATACAAAAGAACTTGCTTCACTTCCTCATAATCCTCAGCGAGATCTTGAGAGGTGGCCATCATCAAATTTCTTGAAGCTACTATAAGCCAGCTTCAGTTGCAAGTTGTGGGTCTCTACAAACACTTCAGACGACCTCCGAGGGGAGGGTGGATTCCCAGTCACGTTCACTTTGGAGCTCTTGGCTGATACGATCCATCAGCCTCAATGCCTAATCGGTGGTCAGTTCTCCAGGCAGGGCAGCAAGCTGAGCTCGATATCACCTCACAAGCTTGCAATCCTCATCAGTGCGGTCACAGCCAGGTCCCCTAAATAGGGTGATACTCCGACTGCCCGACCCAGCTGCTGGCCGTGCTCATCCACTATTCTTAGCTCCTGGATCATGGCCCTCAGATATTAGAACCAACCACTTTGATGCCCCTGGCCTTAATTTGCTCCCATAGTTCTGCTGTGGACAGCTCTTCTTAGTCCACCATCCTTTTTCATGATGAGGATTCCACCTCTTCCACCATCTTGTCAAGATCTACTTCTTCGTTGTGATTGAAATGGTCAGCCTGAAGATCGAAACAGTATTGTGGGGCTCAATTATGCCACGCCCAGGATGTGACTAGTTGGCGCCTAGTAGGGTGAATGGCGGCGGCCTGTTTGTTTGCTGCAAGATCCTGGAGCTGCTCTATGGAAACCTGCAGAGCCTTGTTATTATACCCTAAGGTTTTGAGCAAGGATGGCCATGCTATGATTAAGATCCTTGTGAGTCAAAGGAGACGCTGATGAGAATCCTATGGAGTAAGTGGTAAACTCCATTTGAATAAAAGCCTAAGAGAAAGTGTAAGGGGAGAGCCAGTTACACGCTGCGACATCAGGAGAACGATGAGAGCAGAATAAGAGTAGAATGAAGGTTAGTGACGGCTCTGGAGACTGGGACAACACTTATTGACAATTCCGGGTAAGTTTGAAGGACTCTCTTTCTTAGTTCTGTGTTTCCCTAGAAAATCACTGGAATGGTGTCTAGACGCTACATTACAACAGAACTTTATAGACAAAAGATATACTGTTGCACCCGAGTGGATTTAAAATAGAAAGACTATAAAGCCGTCACAACCTTGTATATGATTTGAAACAAGTCTAATGGACTATCATAGATAGTGTTACTTGCCTTATAAATATGAAGAGAAAGACTTAAAGCCTATCCATATTGAACTTTATATTCTTCCCTTATACAACCCTTTGGTATTCCCCCCCTTCTACCCTAAAAGAATATGTGCTTCTCAAAATGTAAAAAGGACATTACATTTTGAAAAGACACTTCACGTATTGGGCTAAAAGCTGAAGGATCAACAGGGAAAAAGCTATATAAGGTGAAAGAAATATCACAAAGTTATACTGACATTTATCATGTCTAGCAGAACATATAAAGAGAAATACTCTGCCTTTGAACAATCTTACACTGCTAAAAAATGCCCTGAAGCAGGTATATGAATCATAGATTCCTGAGCTGTACCGCAGGGTAGTGAGAAATCTAAAGCTGTGTATAAGAAATTAAAGGAAGTCCAAAAAACGAAGAGAAAAGAATAAAGGAAAAGAATAAGGGAAAAGAAGAAACGTAAAAAAGAAAAAAGAGAGGTGTGTAGAAGGAGGAATGGGGGAGAGGGGGGAAAAAGGAGAAAAGAGGGGAACATAAAAGAAAGAAGAAAGAGGAATAAAGGGCATAAGTATCCTCTAGGAAGAACATAATTATTGTTGACCATAAGAAAATCCTGCAGAAGATGGTATATATTTTTGGAACAGCTCTTTTATTAAAACTCTAACTTTTAAGCCCTTTTCAAGAAAGGTGAACATTGTTTTGGAATTAATTACTCTTTCTTCAAGACATTTAAAGAAAATACATTGTTGTTATAAAATACTCCTTTAGGGGGATTGCGTTATGATTGTGTCAATATTGAATTGAAAAGTGAACTTGTTGATAATAATTTGTAATTTAGGATGGAGATATACTCTATAAGAACATCTAGGATAATACTCTAGAGTACTCAATATTTAATTGATTAATTTAGAACTATCCCATTCGAATAAGAACCTTGTTAAAAAGAGCATGGATAAGAGGGTAGTAGAGAAAGAGGAGTGAGGAGGAGGGGTGAAAAGAGTAGGCTGGGAAGATATGAAAGAGATTGAAGGTAAGGGGATAGAAATGAGCAATCTAGAAAAGATGAGAGATAAAGAGAACCAAGGTATTAAAAGTAGATCAAGAGATAAAAAATATATATCTAATACCAGAGAAACAGTCTCCTCCCCAAAAACGGGAACTAAAGAGAAAAAACAAATGGATAGTTCATCTAGTTCACAGCTAGCCTCTTCAACCACCCAATCTGGGTTTGAGGAGGAATTGCTAGCTACAAAAAAAGAGGTTGACCTAGAGGATGGGGAAGAAAGAGCAACCCTGAATTCAATCAAAATACTTTTTAGAGAATTTCAAGAGACAATAAAAACAGAATTGGCTCAAGAAATACCTAAAAATACTTAAGCTATAACAAAGCAAGCTAAGGTGATACATGGTTTAGAACTTAGTCATAATGATCTTTCTTCTGAACAAGCAAAATTTAATAAAGAAATTAAGGAACTGAACGAGCAAGTGACAGAACTTAATTTTTAAACTGCACGTTTAGAACAAAAAGCTAGAAGAAATAAAATAAGAATTTGTGGAATTTTAGAGACAATACTAGCTAAGGATTTAAAAAGCTATATCTTATTATTTCTTTCCCATCTGTTGAAAAAAGATAATATTAATGAAGAATATCTAGATAACGTATACCGTATCCCACTCCCAAGAAGTCTGTTCATAGAGATGTGATAGTTAGACTTCGCAATAAAAGATAAAATAATGAAATAAGCTTTTGATAAAACGACCTTTCAAACTCCATATGACAAAATTCAAATTTATCCAGGAGAAATCCTAAATAAAAGAATATTTTTCAGAGATATAACAAGGACCTGAAGAGAAAAAGAGAATTCTTATAAATGGGCATATCCTGTAAAATTTATAATTTCATTTAATAATCAAAAAAACATAATTACAACAAAAGAAGAAGGAGAATCTTTTCATGGGAAGTGGTGTAAGTAACTGCTCTTAGAGAATAATTCATTCTTGATGGTGGTTTTATTTTTATTTCCTCCCTGCTGATCATGTTTCTCTCTTATTTCCATTGAATTTCCCTTTGCTCCTACTTAACATGGTATAATTATTAAGGAGGGTTTAAAACATGTTTCTATGATTTTGATGCCTAGTGAGTGAGAGCACAGGGAAATACGTATTGCTTTATGAAAAGCTCATTGAGAAGAATTGGATAGACTTGCTTATCTATTTTATGTAAAGGGAACTAGGTAATCACAGTATTGACATTTTGATGTTAATATTTTATATTTTTTCAACATTGTTTTTTCTTTTTCTCTGTGCCAATATGACGGTAAAAAATGATGTAATATGAACACTATTTATTGAATGAAATGTAACACTCACGAGGCACTTTATTATATAAAAAATTATATGAATAAAATATAAACACATTTATCAGTAAATAAATATATGATATAGACAAATGGTTAAACTAGCAAATAGTAAACGTAGTGTAGTATATAATAACGTCTATGAGAAGAAATTTATTTTCCATCAAGCACTTTATTAGATAGTTTATCTGGATATGACATGAAAACACTTTTTAAATATTTATAATATGTGTAATTTTTTTATGAATCAATTAGAAGTTAATGAGAGAATAAGAGGGGGTTATAGATATTAAGATACTTTGTAATTTAATGTATGTGTGGTATTAACAAAAGCAAAATTAGAATTAGATAATATTTTGTAAATAATCTTATTTTTGACACTTAAAACACTATTAAGAATTTTGTAATTAAAAAGGGAAATAAATTAGTGAAACTTCATAAAAAGTAAATAAATATAAAGAAGGGTTAAAGGTTAAAGCACTAAAGCTAATTTTTGAATTAAAAAGTAAATTTGTGACTGGAGGGGAAAAAGGAAAAAAGAGAAGAAAGGGGAAAAAAAGAAAAAGAGGTAGTGTAAGAGAAGTGGGGAGGAAGGGGTAGGAGAAGGAATAAGAAGAAGTTGAAAAGAGTAGAAATATAGGGAAGATAAATAAACTTCCCACTTAAAAATTAAAAAGTAAAGAGAAGTGCTAAGAATTAAGAAAGGGATAAAAGTATAGATTAATAAATTAGTTAAAAATTATGAAAAAAAGTAAATAAAATAAAAAATAAAGGGAACAAAGATACATGTTTTTTGCTAGGGCCCCTATTTACAACTAAAACAAAGTGGATGGATATATATAAAGTGGAGGGAATTAAATTAAATTAATTAGAGATAAGGGTAAAGATATATTAAAAGAAATTAAAGAGCAGTTGCAGAAAGGTTTGCAAGAGTTCATATTCTCTCTTTGTAGAATAATATAAAGAAGGATAGAAATATAGTAAAGGAGATTTAAAATATCATAGATAAAAAGGCTGCACACGTTATTTGATTTAAAGGCAAATAATGATTATATATAGAGAGATAAAAGCTACAGGAAAGGCCACCGCCAAGTCATTCAAACTTTTGTTTAAGTTTGCCCATTGCCGCTTAGACCCTCCTCCTATCCCCCTTGCTTATTAGAAGTCAGGAGGCAGAGGTGGATCATGGTGTCAATCGGAACATATTGAGGAATTATCGGTGTAGGATGATAGATTATGCTGTTTTTGTTGCTGTTGGTTCTATCCACCCTTTTTTCCTGTTGTTCCTACCCCCTTTTCCAATCTATCTTTGAAATGGTGTTTCTGGAGTGGGAGACAGCAAGATTCAAAATTCTTTATAATGTTAAATGGTTCTTAATATCCTGACCTTTAAATGTCAAGGTCTGAACCATCCTGCCAAAAGAAATCATATAAGCAATTTAGTGAAAAGGGAAAACAGTAGATATTCTATTATTACAAGAAACACACTGGCAAAAGGATAACATTCCAAAGTTTGCTATTAATGGGTTCGACACTGTATATAATGTGACTTTTAAGAAAAAAGCTAGAGGGGTGTCCATTTTTTTAAATAAGGATCTCTTGTTGAATGAGGAACTTGTTATATGTGATCCCAATGGAAGATACATACTCTGGGTTGGAAAAGTAGGCCAGGAAAAAAATTTCATTGTTAAATATTTATACGCCAAATAATAAACAGAAAAAAATTATTAACTATGCATTGGCTCGCTGGAATAGACAAGGAGCTTCTATAATAGGAGGGGATCACATATACCATATATACTCTGGTATAAGCCGACCAGAGTATAAGCCGAGACACCTATTTTACCACAAAAATACTGGGAAAACTTAGTGACTCGAGTGGGATATGTGCTGCCCCCTGTGTCCCTCTTGTGCCCTCTGTGTCCCCCTCTTGTGTGCCCTCTGTGCCCCTTTCTTGTGTCCCCCCTCTCTCTCCCCTGTGTCTCTTCCCCCTCTCCCTCCCCTGTGTCTCCCCCCTCTCCCTCCCCTGTGTATCTTCCCCTCCTCTCCCTCCCCTGTGTCTCTTCCCCCTCTCCCTTCGCTGTGTCTCTCCCCCCCTCTCCCTTCCTTGTTTCACCTTCCCTCTCCCTCCCTTCCCTGTGTCTCTTTCCCTCCCTTATCACCCTCCCCAACCCCCCAACATTCATCCACGGGGCGGAAAGAGAGAGACACGGAGGGGGGGGGGGGACAAAAGGGTGGTGACTTGAGTATAAGCCGAGGGGGCCCTTTTCAGCGTTTAAAAAAAGGGCTGAAAAACTCGGGTTATATATACGGTAATAATTGTCAAACGGCGAGACGTTGTCACACTTTGCGTGGTGCATGGTGCTTGCGAGCCTCGTGAAGCGAGGTGAGCCGTTAACACAGAGGACTTAGCCTTGCGAAGCATGGCGAGCCGTTAAACCGTAGAACTTAGCCAATGAGCGCCGAAGGCACTCATCGCTGCGAGGCGAGCCGTTAAACCGTAGCACTTAGCTGATGCGAGCCTCGCCCAGCGAGGCGAGCCGTTAAAATACGAGACGCAGAACTTAGAAAAAACAATTACGAGAAGCAAAAATTTACGAGATTAGTGCCCGAACCAAAAACACACTAAATACACCAAAAAAAATCCACAAACATCACAGACAGCATGGGGCAACAGCCAGGACGTCTAAGCGAGGAAAAAAATGGCTGGCGAAAAAAATGTAAAAGAGGTTACACGACACCGGAACGTGCAAAACACTGCAAAACGCGTAGCACTTTACACATCCCACTATGACCTACAAAATACACTATTACAAAAGCCGGAAAATACTCACGAGACGCGTAACACATTAATAACATTACGACTATACAATCCCGCTTTACACAATAAACCAACGGCTTTACCTCGCGCACGCAGCCTATTTAGAATGCACTCTTGGAACATTCACTTTATACGCAGGGCACCAACACTCAAAATGTATATTCTATGCAGACGCTAAATACAAACAGATTGTTAGCTCTTCTGCCTATTGCTCGCTGCATATATCAATTACAACTAATTAAACTATATTAATTTATTGCATAAATAATTCATTCTTAATTTTCATTAACTACATATACATAGAAATATATATTTCTCGCAGAGGACCAAAAGTACACGACAGGAGAGGCTCGCAATGAGTGCCAAAGATGCTCATTGCGAGGCATGCGATGAGCGCTCAGAGCAAGCCTTGCAATGAGCGCTGCAGGTACTGAAGCTTGCAATGAGCTCTGAAGGTGCTAAGTGCAAGCCTTGCAATGAGCGCCGAAGGTCCTCACAGTACAAAACGGTTTCAGGTTTACAATGGTTGAGGTTGAAGATGCCATCAAAGACCTTAAATTATATACATCGCCCGGACCAGATGGTTTCACCAACCTCTTTTATAAGATATGTAAACCTGTTATATCATGCATTTACGGGACCTCTACAATAAAAGACACTGGTATACAGGTAGTATACAGGTGAATTTCTACTATCAACTATTGTTCCAATTCCCAAAAAGAAACAAGATAACCTATTATGCAGTGAATACAGACCCATCTCCCTTTTGAACACAGACTTTAAACTCTATTCAAACATTTTGGCTACCGGGTTAAAAACTATAATTGAAGACTTAATTGCGAAAGACCAGAACGGTTTTGTTCCGGGTAGGCAGGGAAGTGATAATTCATGCAAATGAATGAATCTTATTGAGTAGGTTGGTAGAAATAATACTCCCACCCTGTTCGTCTCTTTAGATGCAGAGAAAGCATTTGATAGAATAGGGTGGGAGTATATGAAACTTACATTAGATAAATTTGGATTTGGGGTATTTGGAAGTCTAGCTATAGGGGCCTTATCTACAAACCCTGAGGCAACGGTATCTAGTTTGGGATTTAGATCCTGTAGATTCACGATAAGAAGCAGGACGACCAGGGGTGTCCTTTATCCCCTGTCTTATTTACTTTACTAATAGAGCCAATGGCCGAATCAATAAGGTCCTCAAAAAATATAAAAGGGATTGAAATGAATGAAATGGAACAGAAAATAGTTTTAGTCGCAGATGATGTAGTATTAATGTTGAGAAGACCCAAAACATTTTGAAATATCTACAAGAATCATTAAATGAATTAAGTTTTCTTTCATACTATAAGCTTACAGCTTTATTAAATTACAATTCAGCAAATTGAAAAGGGCTCTATTAAAGCACATAACATATTTTTTTACAGAAGTTTTTAGTTAGTGAAGACCTTGCTTTTGGATAGAAGATCACTAACTAAAAACTTCAGTAAAAAAATATGCTATGTGCTTAAACCGAGCCCTGTTCAATTTGCCGAATCTCAATTTAATAAGGCTGTTAATCTTCAAAAAACGGAAGATATGAATTGAAAACCGGAGACTAAAGATGTATTGAAATCAAAATATCCTTTTAATTGGTCTAACGGTAAATTCACACACTTGGAAGATTATTGCATTAAACTATGAAAAACTATATGAAAAATGCTTTAATATTATACAAGATTGTAAGAATAAAAACCTTTCCTTTTCAGGCAGAATAACCGCCATAAAAATGGTCTATCTCCCAAGATTTAACTACTATATAAGAAATATACCAGTTTGTCTTCCTTTATATTGGATTAAGAAGTTTCAAACCTTATTAGACAACTATGTTATGAATGGAAAAAAATCAAGAATTAAAAAGGATATTTTAACTAGAAAGTTTATCAATGGAGGTATATCATACCCAGATCTTTAGTTTTACCTCGATGCAATAATAATTTCCCATATAGTTAAATGGATAGATCAGATGGCAACATAATCCTGGACACAAATTGAAGAGGCCAGCATAAAAGACTGTAAACAAAGATATTTGATTTTTCTCAAAGAATCTGCAAAAAATAAAAAAATCACTGATTCCTGGATATTTAAAAAAGCTAGAACATTTTGGTATAAAATGAATAAAAAAATTGAGCTAGTTCTGTATCCAAGTTTAATTATGCCAATGAAAGAAGTAGAGCGAATATTACAGATTTTGATTTCAAGTAAGGAATTGACACATTACAAAAACTTTATTTAGGGACAGGATTTTACACCATTTTAAATTGTATAATATTGCTAAAAAAGACTGGTTTGAATATTTAAGACTACAAATGGCACTGAAAAAACATAATTTGTTCTATACAAAACAAGAAGAATTAACTAACTTTGAAAAGTTGCTAGACCAAAACTATAGAAAGCATTTACAGCCTTATTAAATTGCAATTCGGCCAATTGAAAAGGCCTCTTTATAAGCACAGAGCATATTTTTTTTTACAGACGTTTTCAGTTAGTGAACTTCTTTCCAAAAGCAAGGTCTTTACTAACTAAACACTTCTCTAAAAAAAATATGCTATGTGCTTATATAGAGCCTTATTCAATTGTCTGAATCGCAATTTAATAAGGCTGCTAATATCTAAATGCTTTGAAACTATTAGAGAACCATCTCAAAAAGGTAAAACAATAAATATGAAAATTTAGGAAAGAGAGTTAAAACTACATTTTCCTATAGAGATGTGGAAAAAAGCTCTCTCTATAACTGACAAATACGTTAAAAATGCAACTTTAAGAGAAGTCCAGTTTAAAATCTAAAATAGATGGTACCTTGTCCCTGAGAAAATTAGTCAATTCACAGGAAAACTAGATCAAAATCTTTGTTGGAGGAACTGTGGTTCCGCAGGCTCCTTCTTGCATATATGGTGGGAATGCCCACGGATTCACACCTTCTGGAGGAACTGTTTTCATAATATTTCACAAATATTAGGTACAACTAATATTTCATCACCACAAATGATCATTTTACACATAATGCTGCTTGGATTGAATTATTCAACACAAGCCTTCATTTTGCAAATCCTTTCAATTGCAGAATGGATGTTAGCTTGTCGCCGGGAACAACAAAATATTCTGTCTTGGAATGAGATCTTAATTATACTTAAATGAAATAGAGCATTAGAAAAAGATTTCAATGTAGCAGAGTTAATAAAATATAATATAACTAGTAATGACCCGAACAGTTCGCCGGAGGACTATTCGCAGCGATTTTTGCATGTTCGCGTTAGCAGCGAACGGCGAACACATGCGCTTTTGGGTTCGCCCCCTATTCTTTATCATTGAGGAAACTTTGACCCTGCACCTCACAGTCAGCAGACACATTCCAGCCAATCAGCAGCATACACTCCCTTCCAGAGCCTTTCATCTGAAGGACAGCAACCCAAAAAGCCCTTTTTAGGGCTAGAACATCATTTATTTTATTTTATAATTTTTTTCTGGGTAATCTAATTGCATATGCCTGCCTGCCAGCGTGTGTGTGTGACAAGCTAACACCTAACAGCTTATATTGTGCTCAGTGAAATAAAACAACACTTTTTTGACTGTAATAGATTGAATATCAGTTGCCTGCCTACAGGCGTGTGTGAAGCCTATTGCATCTACTCTGCCAACTTTTGCCAGTGCACAGTGATACGTCATATCTGGTGGCAACTTAGATTGCACGCGCAGTGCCCCAAATTTAAAGTAGGAGGTCCGACCAAGCATCTTTTTCCATCTCCCGCTTACAAAAATCCATGCCATATACACGTCCCCTGATAGTGGACGTAACAGGGATTAAACCGATAGGAATAGTACTACTTAACAGTACACACCTTATAATAACACAGACAGAGGCAACGCGTATAATCTTCCATGCTGTGCAGTGGAAGCCCCCAGACTCTGACCTGTGTATAATATTCCATGCTGGGCAGTGGAAGCCCCCAGACTCTGACCTGTGTAAAATATTCCATGCTGTGCAGTGGAAGCCCCCAGACTCTGACCTGTGTATAATATTCCATGCTGGGCAGTGGAAGCCCCCAGACTCTGACCTGTGTATAATATTCCATGATGGGCAGTGGAAGCCCCCAGACTCTGACCTGTGTATAATATTCCATGCTGGGCAGTGGAAGCCCCCAGACTCTGACCTGTGTATAATATTCCATGATGGGCAGTGGAAGCCCCCAGACTCTGACCTGTGTATAATATTCCATGCTGGCCAGTGGAAGCCCGCAGACTCTGACCTGTGTATAATAATACATGCTGGGCAGTGGAAGCCCCCAGACTCTGGGAGTCTGAAGAAGAGGAGTCAGAGGAGGAAGGTGGCTTTGAGGAGGTGGAAGACCAAACACAGCAGGCGTCCCAGGGGGCTTGTTGTCACCTTTGGGTGGAGGAAGAGACCTTCAATGACATCAGTGAGGACAAGGAACGGGACATGGCTAGCTTGGTATCCAACCTTGTGCAAATGGGGAGTTTGCGGTTGTGCAAAGGGACTGTTTGCGGTTGTTTGCGGTGCATTAAACGGGGAGATTGGTCTGTTACTTTGAAGCGGGTGTAACCCTTACACTACCTGATCGATACAACATCATACCTGATGTTTTAAAGCATGTTATTCCAAACAATTTAGGAATGTTAGGTGATTTATGCCCTTTATGGCTTAAAACCAGACTCTGCATCAACTATGTAATTTTCCGTTGGAGTTTTGCCATGGATCCCCCTCCGGCATGCCACAGTCCAGGTGTTAGTCCCCTTGAAACAACTTTCCCATCACTATTGTGGCCAGAAATTCGCCTGCCCATTGAAGTCTATGGCGGTTCGCAGATGTTCGCCCGTTCGCGAACATTTGATGAAGTTCGCGTTCGCTGTTCGCGAACCCAAAATTTGATGTTCGCAACATCACTAAATATAACCAAATGGAAAATCTCGAACAACTATTGCATCTCTGAAATGAACTAAAGGAAAAGTGATGGTTTGAATTTTCTTTTCGAAAAGAGAAAAGGAAGTTTAGTGTGAATCTTGATTTTTTATCCCTCTCCAGATATGCAATGGCCATCTTTCTTCCCCCTTTTTTTTTTTTCTCCTTTGTATTCAACTTGTTTTTTTCTGTTGGAGTTGTAAAAGGAAATGAAGAGAGAAAAGAAATAGGGGAAACTTAAAAGTGTGTTGGAAAATGTTCTCAATGAACAAACTTTGTACGATATATACCCTATATTTGCCTATTTATAAGAATCAGTCCTTTGTATATATGTTTCTATCTGTTTTTGTACCTTTATGTCAATGTTTTTCTTTCTTTATATGTTTTAAGCAAAATAATAAAAATATAAAAATAAAAAATAAAAAAAGTTCAGCCTGACCAATCCTACCCATATATCAGTCTGACAAACCACTCACACAGGACGGCTGATGGAGAACAGGATACAAGACTACAATGCCTTATTGTTGTTATTTAGTCAGGTCTGACTCTCTGGACCATAGCATGCCAGGTCAATTGTCTGTCAAGCCCTGCCTCTCTGAGCTCCCTCATGCTCATGTTCATTGCTTCAATTACCTCATCTATCAATCTCCGTCTCTGCCATCCCCTTCTATATGTACCATAACTATTTCCCAGCATCAGAGTGTTCTCTAGGGAATCCTGCTGTCTCATGATATGGCCAAAATATTGGAGCTTCAGTCTTATTATCAAACCTTCCAGAAAAAGTGTTGCTTGAATATCTGAAGTATTGATTGGATCTTCTTCCAGTCTAAGGGATTCTAAGCAGTTTTCTCCAACACCACAATTCAAAGGCGCTCAGCCTTCTCTGTGGTCCAGCACTCACATCCGTATGTTACTACTGGGAATACCATAGTTCTAACTGGGTGGACATTTTTGATAGTGTAAAATATTTACTTTTTTATTAGCTTATCCAGACTTGCCATAACTTTCCTAGCCAGAAACAAATATCTTTTAATTTCATGTCTGCAATCACCATCTGCTGAGATTTTAGAGCCCAGGAATAGAAAATCTGTCAATGCCTCCACTTCTTCCCCATCTATTTGCCAGGAAGTGAGATTGCCGTTTGCCATGATCTTCGTCTTTTTAACATTGAGCAGCGGCCAACTTTTGCATTCTCTTCTTTTACCCTCATCAATAAGTCCTTTAGTTCCTCGTCACTTTCAGCCATCAGAGTAGTATCATCGGTGTATCTGAGGTTGTTGATATTCCTTCCAGCAATATTGATACCGGCTTTGGATTCAGCCAGTTCGGCCTTACACATGATGTACTCTGTGTATAAGTTGAATAAATAAGTTGATAATATGCAACCTTGTTGCACTCCTGCCCATGTAATCTCGGAGGCTGTTGGAAGACGGTGTTTACTATGACCAGAGAATTATCTTGATAGAATTTTACTAATATCTGACTTGTGTAATTTTGTACTACAAGGGTAAACTTGCCGGTACTCCAGACATCTTTTGTTTCCCTACAAGGAGTTGGCTATCCGTGATTACTGACTCAGGGCAGGGTAATAGGTAGAGATGGGTTAATGGGGGTTGGAGACACTATGAGTAGGAGAGGGTCCAGCCATACCTGGTCAGCTGACCTTTAACCATAGATTGTAAGTCTGCAAGTTTCAATCCTGCGCGGTGCTTTAGGGAAAGCGCTATGGACACCGGATTCCAAGCTCAAAGACAGGGCCCTCCATTCTTCGCAATATGTTAATCTTGAACTTGTCTTTGCCTGTAACTTAACTTATGTATAGCGAGACGGAATATGTTGGCGCGTTACAAATAAACGATAATAATAGGATGCACCTGCCTTGGTCACGCTATTATACTTTATTACCCCCTGAACCCCTAAAGGATTACATTTACATGTTGCATATAAACAATCATATGAGCAATAAAAGAAGTGTTCTCCCTCAACATAGAACTTCTCAATAATTTTAAGACATGTATAGTTTTTTTTAAATGAAAGTTAAAGCTATGATAATAGCTTGTCAGTTTGTAGTAGCACCAGAGGTTTTTCTTCTGCAGGGATCCAGTGACCTTCACATGGTGTTGTTGTAAATAACTAACATAATAAACGGTTGGCCCTTCCATATGATATTTAGAATATAGCTTATATCTTTTTTTTAAGTTTTATAACACAGACAAATAGCATTGCTTATCTTGCATTCTAGCATGAAGTAGTGTGGGAAACTCGTCAATTTTATTTAGTGGTCTTGTAATATCAATAACTGCCCAGCAGAGGGCAGACACACGGTTTATTTATTATTTTCTATGTAAAACAATGATATATATACACATACACATATATATATATATATATATATATATATATATATATATATATATATATACCACAACATAATTTAACTTATGGTGGGCAAAAGGAGTATTACCTGCAATATATATACTCATGTCTGACTTCATAATTGACCTTTGCTTTCACAGTCTCTTCATACCTCAGGAAGTGGATCAGCAGAAACCAATAATTGCAGATACCACAGGAGCATAATTGCATATAAAAAGAAAGCAATTAGAGTCTGAATAATTATAATTGGTTTTCTTTTTCTTTTATCTTTTTACAAAACATACACAATACAAAACATACAAAAGAAATACATACAATATAAATGTATTCAAGTTGATACATAATGTTTAAACACATTCAGGACGTTATCGTATTTATTTACAATCAATATTACCTACTTAAGGAGTTTTAATATAGATATTATTACAATTTCACATATATTTAACCCAACGTTGCCATTTGGAAAATAGATGTGCAGAAGTAGTTCTTAAGTACAACAGTCTCCTTTCAAATTCTATATTTCTGCCCATAATATATATATATATTCTCCCATATTGAAATCTTTTTCTGGTTACACAATTGTATTATTAGCCATTTGGCTATGAGTAGAATATGGAAAATCAGATGTTTGCTGGAAAGAGGCGTAGAATATATGAAAAATGATAAATTCTGGGTTAAACGGAATATAAGTTTTAACTAATTTTCAAATTTGTATGACAAATTGTTTCCAAAATAGTTGAATTTATCACAGTCCCAGCACATATCTAGTAGTTACCTGGTTTGTTGCAACTGCTCCAACAAAGACCGAAATTGGTTATGTAAAATATATTCAAAGAAGATGGTTCCCAATGCCACCTTTGAATTATTTGGGAAAAAAGTCCTCTATAAGAGGAGCACAAAAAAGATTTCTAAACTAATATAAAAGCTCTAAATCAATGATCTTCTGTCCGATCCTATACCAAGTATTTATCCTAGAGGTTTTACCTAATTCCTTATTAACGCTCGTTAAATCAAAACATTTAGAAAAAATTTGTGAAAATAGGGATGTCTCCAAAATTATTTCACTGGTAACCAGTTAAAGCAAATTAAGGCATACTGCTGAAAATTCTAACCAAGAAATCCCCTTTAATTGAAACACTTTTCAAAGAGTTTGCAGAGAGCTGTTTAAATATAGGTTGCCTATAATCCTTTTTCCATTCTTAACAGATAAATTAGGATATTTATTTTTATATGCCAAGATATCAATTGGAGCCATTAAAGATGAAAAACGACATAAGTTCAGCTGTTCTCTATGGGCCTCATTCAATTACTACTTACTGCAAAAAGTAGCAGTAAGCGGAGATTGCAAGTTACTTCCCTATTTAAATGCCTCCTACTTGCGTGCCCCATTTGGGTTACTTACTGCGCGCTACTTTCACTTACTTTACTCAGACCCTCATTCAATTGCAATTTGGCCAATTGAATAGGGCTCTAAATAAGCACATAACATATTTTTTTTAAAGAAGTTTTTAGTTTGTAAACATCTATCCAAAAGCAAGATTTTCACTAACTAAAAAGTTCTAAAATATGCTATGTGCTAATTTAGAGCCCTATTCAATTGGCCAAATCGCAATTGAATGAGGCCCTCAGAATCGCAAGTTAATTGCCTCAAAGCCTTTGATCTATAATTGCAGCAAGAGTTGCAGCTGTGAAAATCCCACTTCGCTATTCAATTGCTCCGATTGACACTTCCGTCAAGCCCGTAAATGGATAAACGCGAACGACAGGTTACTGGTACCAAGGAGGTCTCGCAAAGGTCTTACTTACAGTTAGTAGCACTAATTAAGCAAATAAAAAAGCAATCTTGTACTTTTAAGAGACATGAGAGTGATGTTTGGTATTAGAATTAATAGCACAACATTCTCCAGCTCGCAAATCGGCAAAAATAAATACATTATAAGGCCATATGACTATGCTAAAATTTAAGTATAGATATAATTCACACAGGAAGGTTGCTTAATTTTATAATATCTAATTCTGGAATTAGAAAAAGTTGCATTGGAAAGTCTGTGACCAATTCGTCGTCTATATTTATCCTTTTTGCCCTGTTATGAGTTCTATTCCACCATAACATATGAGAAACCATTATTGCATTATGTATATCCTTAATAGACGGAGTTGCTGGTTCACCTTTTTCAAAATTCCTTTTAACAATATCTTGTCTAATTTTAGGTTATTTATCATTATACAAGTAATGAACTATTTGTATATATTTATGAATTATTTGTGGAATGCATCTCATTATATAAATTATTTTAGGAATAACCATAATCTTTACTAACGCTATTCTGCTAATCTAAACTAAATTACTTGTTCTCCATTCTGACATAATCAACCTAATATGATTATATATTGGCGACACGTTATTCGTTAATATATTTCTTAAACAAAAAGAAAACTTTATTCCTCAGGTGGGTAGTGTATTTGCAATTCCACTTAAAGTGATATAATTGCTTTAATTTGAGCAAACTTCAATCCTTCTAATTACTTCTGACTTAGATGTATTAATCTTAAAATATAAATACCTACTATACTCCTCCAAAATGTTGTGAAAAATGCTATAGTGAAGTCCCTTGTTCTGTCAAAGTAAGGGCAATCGCGCCTGCAAAAATTGATATTTTATGAGAGGAGTTTCCAATCTTAATCCCTTTTATATTCTGAATTACTCTGGTAGGGGTTTAATAGTTAAAACAAGATCAAGGGAGAGAGTGGACATCCCAGATGTGTACCATTTTTAACCTTCTCAGTTTCAGATCCCAATCCGAAAACTGAGGCTTTGTGGTTCCTATAAAGCTTTTTTAGGGCTTTTGATCCAAAATCTCCCAAGTCAAATTTTTGTAATATTGCTTCCATAAAATCGCAGCTAACTGTCAGAAGCCTTTTCGGCATCTAATGACGGAGTAAGCAAGGGAATATTATTGTTACTGTAATAAGAGATTATATTAATGAGTTTTCTAGTATTGTCAGATCCCTATCTTTTACTAATAAATCCAATCTGATCAAAATTTACACATTTTAAAATGACCTAATTTAATATAATTTTATGTCAGCATTAATCTAAATCTTTATCTTGCTTTAAAGTTTTTAAGATTTTAGCTTCTGACATTTCTGATGATGCTACCCCATTGTTCTTAATCTCATTAAACATATTACTTAAGGGTTGTATTAGTTCTGATGAAAAGATCATATAATAGGAATTAACAAAGACACCTGACCCCGAGATTTTATTCATTTTCAGCTTAGCAATAACTATTTAACTTTTTTGGGGTTTATTTCTTGAGAATTTTTAAATCTTTCCCTGATATATTTGGGAGATTAAACTTTGCTAGAAATGTATCAATTTCTATTCTTGTGGGTTTAGTAGAATCTACAGCTAGCTCTAAATTATATTTATTATATAATATATATAAATATATTATATATATATATTTTGATGAAATCTCCAAATTAGCAAGTTTGTTGGCAATTTATTTGTAAGTTTATTTTATTAATCTGGCTAATTAAATTCTTCCTAGGGGAAAGTTTATTATTCGTTTGAAGTTTGTTTAATTTGATATGAAGTGCCCTCAGGGGTTTTCCGCTTTCCTTTTTGATGTCTGCTATTAATAAACCACGGATATACACTTTGTGGGAGCACCAAAGAATAAATTTAGATGAGATGGAATTCTCATTAATAATAATAAAAAAAGTTTTGAATTTCTTCTCTCAATTTACCAATTTGTTCTTGGGATTTGAAAACAGAGGGTCCATCCTCCTTATTTTAGTTTTAACTTCTCTTTGATTATCATCCATAGTCAAACACACTGAAGAATGATCAGACCAAGTTATGTCATTTATCCTAACAGAAACTTTATTGTTTAATGTCTGTAAAATAATCAATCCATGTATAGGCACCATGTTGATTAGAAAAAAATGTGTAATCCTATTATCTGGATTTAGAGTTCTCCAAGCATCAAATAGTTCATATTTCATAAATTATTTTAGAAACTTCTTAACTTTCTCAATACAAGATTCTTCTCGTAAGGGTTTTTGTAGTAGAAGACCTATCTTTAACAAAGCCCAACGGCATAGTTTATTCTTCACATAATATGAGTTCCTTTTTTAAACCTATAAACTTGTTTTAAAACCTTAGTCTAAAATTAGATATGATTTTTGTTTTGGGGCATAGCTATTTGCAATTGTGTAATAGTAATTATTTATTTGTTTCTAATTAGATAATAAATCTGCCCTCATCATCTATTATTTTGTGCTTCTCCTGAATAGATATTTTTTGCTAAATAAGATTGAAACACCCCTTGATTTAGTATCATAAGTTGAATTAATGCTTTCTGTAAAATATTGTTATTAAATATTGATATTCCATTCTTCCAATGTTTGTCCTGTATATAAACAGTATCTGCATTTTGCTTTAAAGCAGCTCTTCTCTTAAATTGAGAATTAAGGCCTTTGGAGTTTTGGGGATAAAATTTTAATTACCATATTAAAAAATATCAAAATGTGTTTCTATAAAGTCACTTAACTGTTGTACAAGAACAATAACTTCCAATAAAACATTCATACTCCCATACAACATTTTAGCTGCATCAAGATTTTCCTCACAGCTTATCTCTCCTTTTGGGGCTAATATACTGATATTAGAAATGACAGGCTATAAGACCGATTAAGGTCCGATACAGGAAGACAGTATATCCTAACCATGTTATATATATATAAAAAAGTAATCAAATGTGGCGTGTATCACAGTAAACCTCTTAACCTCTTAAAAATTACCTAACTGACCATCAACTCTCCATATTTTAGTAATAGAAAATAAAGTAACCCTTTGTGTAGTTAAAGGTTTAAATATGAATTATTAGACTGTGCGTAAATAAATGGCTGGGTTCCCTGGTGGTCCAGTGGTTAAGATTTTGGTGCGTTCAACAAATGTGTTGGTTGTATTAAGCAATCAAAATTTCAATTACCGTATATAATTATAGGAAAAAAATCTATAAAAAGTAATAATTTAATTGTGTTTCAAATAACTAATCCAATAGTGTATAATAACTTATCTAAAATTATATTCGTAGGTTAAACCTTATTGAATCACCATTGAATCTATCTTTTAACTACTTGTCAAAATAAAATATCACTTAAGACAAAAATAAATTACTACTTTACCAAATAGTCAGTTAAAGACCCATAGGCCTATAATATGTTTAACTCTTATATTTAATACTAAAATAGCATATATCCTCATAGCAATTTCCTCATCCAGTATACAATGCTTAATTAACCACATAAAGGTCATAATATAACCTTACTCTAACAATGCCCTACAACTGTATAACTCTGTAACAACCAAAACTACCCCTTATTTGAATAGATGATGGCCTTTTGATAAATTTGTTATCCTAAAGAAATATTTATTTTCACAAATAATTCAAAATATAATCTTATTCTTATTATATGACAGCAGATTTCCTATACTAGACAAATGTTATAACAGGGAATTGTCAAAAGAATTAAAAAAAGCCACCCCTGACAAAAAGTGTTAGTGATTTTCTTCAAAATATAATAATGAGGTTATAATCTTAAAATAGGGAATTATTCTAAGAAATAATACCAAAAAAAGAGGGAAAAAAGAATAAAACACCTATACCAAAAATCTGTGTTATAATTATCATAAAACCCATTTCATCATGTGCTTATTAGTGGTTTTCTTCAAATGATAATCCATCATCATTTCACTTTCCTTCAGTTTCCACTACTATATAATTTATAACTTGATTTGCATTGGCACTTTACAAAATGTGTTATTTAAATTCTGATGTAATGGATATTTGAAATTCTGCTAATAACTCTTTCATTTTAGTCAATGCAAGATTGACTGTTGGTTATCTTCTTTTTTTAAATTTTAAATATTTTATTGTTTTTTCATATGAAAATATACACTGTACGAAACATATACAAACATAAACATTCATGTAGCTGCCATTACACAAGTGTATTATAATATAACAATATACGTTGACCATATCCAGCTTTAAGACAGGTAATTATTCCTGTGCCCTTTGTGTTGACAATACATTTTGATCCCATAACGCCCAGTTTGCAAACAGGCCCTTATTTATAGGATTAAATTCAAAAAATTTCCTCATAGCTTCCCGATTTATTTTTATTGTTTTTACTACTTTATTCCATGAGGGAGTTATAGGTTGTTTCCAGTATTTTGTTAAGAGATGTTTTACAATCAAAAGAATATGAGAGATTAAGAATTTTGCTTTTGGAGCTACCGTATTTATATCTAAATGTAATAGGGCCATCTAAGGGGTACCTGTTAGATGTTTACCACAGATCTTTGATAGTTCTAGAAAACATTTTACCCATAATGTATTGATACTTTCACATTCTCACCATACATGTAGTGTAGAGCCTTGCATACCACATTCTTTCCAGCATAGATCATCTGGTTGAAAATGTAATTTTCCCATAGGCTGGGGAGTGAAATACCATCTCTGTGTAATTTGGAAATATAGCTCCAGATAGGAGGCATTAATCGCTGATTGTTTTACTAGTTGAAAAGAATTAGACCAGGAGGAGGGCTCAAAGAACAAGTTTAAGACCGCCTCCCATGCAAAAGTAGCACAAGATTTTATAAAAATGGACTCGTCAGACATCGCCTTACTACATTTTGATATATATCTTTAGAATCATCCTCCTTAGTCGCCAGGATCTCCATTTTAAATAAGTTATCTTCATTCACTGGTTTGAATTTCCAAAGCTTCATAAACTTTTTTATTGATTCATATTCAAGCCACAAGATCTTACTAGTGTTAAGTTTAATTCGTAATATGGTTAGATCCATTCATTTACCCCCTCAGTACATGTCGCCTATATAATTAATACCCTTATTTTTCTAATAAATAGGGGTCTGATGATTCTCTTTAGTTCTTAAAACTTCTATAGGCAAAGCCAAGGAGGGAATATGAATTAGATGATTTTTTTAATCTGATTTTGAACCAGAATTTCAATATGGCTCTAAGCCCTCCTGGTAAATTACTAAGAGGGACAGACTCAACCTTTGAATGCCACAACATTTTACTAATTGGTATATCACCCAAAAGATTATCCTCAATATTTTTCCAAATTGCTTATTCAAAACCATCAATTTTGAGATAACATTTTTATCATGAATGTACTTTATTGACGGTATACCCAAGCCTACTTTTTCAAATTCTTTGTATGCTATCGATTTCTTAATTCTAGCTTTTTTACCCAAGTAAATAAACTTATCTATACTAGATTGAATCAAATTTACGGAAATGTTAGAAACTTTCTCAGGTATGCATCTGAACACATAACTTAATTTCGGAATAATACACATATTTATTGCAGCGATTCTGGCTGACCAAAAGAGGTTTAGTGTTTTCCATTCATTAATTAGCAACTTTATATCTTTTAAAAGGGTGCTCAAGTTTTCTTTCATATAGTTTTTCATAGTAAAGTAAAAATTCAAACCCAAAAGTGTTATTGACCTTGAATTCCAATTGTACATAAATTGTTGTTTTAGGGATTGCTTGGTTTCCCATTTGAGTTTTCTACATATTATATCTGATTTTGAAGAGTTTATTTTAAAATATGACAGACTGCCAAATTCATAAAGAGTTTGATGCAGATTGACACATGAACTCAAAGGGTTCGTAAGTGTTAACAGAATATCATCCGCGAAGAGCATAATCTTATGTGCCTCTTCTCCTATCACCACTCCCTCAATCAAAACATTATTTCTTATGGATGCTGCAAAGGGCTCCATAAATAAAATAAACAGGAGGGGGGATAGGGGGCATCCTTGGCATGTACCGTTACTGATAGTAAAACTCTCAAATTCAATTCCGGGTCCTGATATATACGCTGATGGATTAGTGTAAAGGGCTTTAATAGCTTTAGAGCCAAATTCGCCCATACCGTATTTCTCCAAAACTGCATCTAGAAAGTCCCAGCTGACCCTGTCAAATGCTTTTTCAGGGTCAAGCGACAGGGTCAGTAAGGGTAGATCTTTGCTCTTCGTGAATGACATGATGTCAACTAAACGTCTTATGTTATCTGAAGCTATGTTATCTGAAGCTTGTCGTCTTTTGATGATTCCTGATTGAAATCCAAATGTATTCATTTTGGAAAAATGAGGTTTAATCTATTTGCCAATATTTTGGCATATATTTTTACATCTACATTTATCAGGGAAATTGGACGGTAGCTCAAGTTAAGTTCTGGATTTTTCCCCTGCTTTAAGATATTTATTATTTTGGCTTTAGATAATTCTGCTCTTAACTTGCCTGTTATTTTGATCTCATTATACATAATACATAGATGATCACAGATCTCCTTTGAGAATATTTGATAATATAATTGATCAAACCCGTCAGGGCCTAGTGCCTTATTTTTTTTCCCATTTTTTATAACGTCTAAAATTTCCTTACTGCTAATTTCCTCATTGAGATTTTTTAGTTCTTCCAAAGATATTGAAGGCAATTTTATTTGATTTAGAAATGTTTTAATGTCCCCTAAATCTGGTTTTATAAAAAATGGATCCTGTTCCAGATTATATAGTGTTTTATAGAAATTCATAAAGATATTAGCAATTTTTATTTTTTTTTATAATAAAAAATTTTATTGAAAGGAATACAGAATAAAGACAGGTATTAGGTACATTAACACATAGGATTGTCTGTAAACATATATACCTGAAATCAAATTTCTAGCCTATCCTTTCCGTTTTTTTTTTTTTTTTTCTCCTTACCCTTAAATTTTGACGGTATTGTCAAGTAATTTAGGTCTTTTAATTTAAGTAAGGGAAGCATGAACAAACAAAACTTATTTACATAGAAACTGAAACTTTAAATAAACAAGTAAGTATATAACTATGGAGATAAGGGAGGAATCAATAGATCAAGTTGAGTTTATACAATTATTATGCAGACATTCACCTCCAGTGCGGTGTTCCAAACGTACCAGTCAGATCGGAGCCTCCGGATCCAGTCCTCGAGTCTCCTCCACCTCAGGCCTCTTTTTGGTCTAGTTCTGTACTGTTATTACTATAATGCTATCTGTGGACCTTTTAGGACAGAGGGAAGCCTAACGAAGACTCTAGCCAAGGCCTCCAGATTTCTTGGAATTGTGTCACCGTGTCTAAAATAGCAGATGTTAACCTTTCGTTTATTGCTATGTAATTAATTTTTTTTATAACCTCTTGCACGTTTAACTTGTCTGACTTCCATTGGCTAGCTATGTGCACTTTGGTGGCTGCGGCCATTATCTGGAATAGCTTATTCTGTTTTTTTGATAAGTTAGGAAATTTAACCCCTAGCAGGCAGGATTTCATAGTTGCTGTAACTCTTATATCAAATAGCGATGTTGCCATTAGTGCTATTTTTTCCCACAACCTGTGAACTTTCTGACATAGCCACCAGGTATGAGTGTGGTCACCTATCTGTGAACAGCCCCTAAAGCTGTTACTGCTTACTCTGGGATCAAATTTGTTTAATTTGTCTGGGGTGCAATATATTCTCTGGAGAACTTTTATAGATGTCTCTATGTGCGTGCAATTACTTGTTGCCCTGCGTAAATTGGAGAATGACTTCTGCCATTTTTTCCAATCCCATACATCTCCCAGCTCCCTTTCCCACTTACATATATATGATGGTTTATCTGTATTATTTGTTTTAGTGAATGTGTCATATAAAGAGCCTAATATTCCTTTCTTTAAGGGAAGAGTTTTGCAAATTACTGAGAACCAGGAGGTTTTTGGGGGTCCAAATTTTTTAAATGCTTCCCTAGCCCAGCTTCTTATTTTTAAATAATTATAGTATTCCCCTGGGGGGAGAGAATGCCTTTCCTCAAACTGTCTCAGGGTCACCATGCGATCCCCCATAATCCAGGAGCCTAACTTATCTAGACCTCCGGAAGCCCACCAATGTTTAGATATAGTACTTATGGACGCCCAGGTATCTTGTGAGGAAAGGACCGACCAAAGGGGGGATGTACCTATGTCCAGTTTATTTTTAGATCTGGCCCATTTCCATGTTGTTAAAGTTAGATTTATTATGGGGTTTGGGTGGGTTTTTACGGAATCTTCTCCTCAGGGACCCAAATTAATGCGTTCCATCTGTGCTGTTGCATTTGCTGTTGTTCCAAGAAGGCCCAACTCGGCTGATGTCTTACTGAGTGTGTCTGTGGTAGTTGGGATAGTCTAGCTGCTTTAAAGTAGTTACGCAAGTTTGGGCATGATAGTCCCCCTTCCTTGCTATGTCTGAACATTACTTTCTTGGGGATACGGGATTTTTTGTTGTTCCATATGTATCTAAAGATATTGGACTGGAACCGGTCCAATTCCTTTAGAGAGCTTGATATAGGGAGCATACGGAACAGGTACAGAATCTTTGGAAGGATGCTCATTTTAACCGCCGCTATGCGGCCGGTCCAGGAGAGAGGATAAGCCCTCCATCTGTGCAAATCCTCGTTAAGTTTTTTGTATAAGGGGAGATAGTTAGCCTTGTATAACTCCGAAATTTTAGGTGTGATGTTAACCCCTAAGTATTTAATATGTTTGGAGGGCCACGCAAAGGAAAATAGGCCTTTCAGATGATCTATGTCGCCCTGTGACATGCCTAAGCTCAGAGCTTCCGATTTCTCCAAGTCCTGATACCTTACTGATCTTGTCAAGAGTCGACATCAGTGCCGGAATAGATAACCCGGGGTTTGTTAAGGTGCATAGAATATCATCCGCGAAGAATGAACATTTGTATTGTTGCAACCCCACCTGCAGCCCCTGGATTTCCCTATCCGCTCTAATAAGTTGCGCTAGGGGTTCCATAACTATGGCGAACAGTAGGGGTGAGAGTGGGCATCCCTGTCTCGTTCCCCTCTGAATGTTAATTTGGGCTCTGTGGTCACCTGGTAACCTCAAAAAGGCTGTTGGGGCCTCATAATACGTGCGGAGAAGGGTGATAAACCGGCCCCTGAAACCAAATCTATCCAGAGTTTTAAACATAAACGGCCATTCGACCGTGTCGAAGGACTTCTCTATATCTAGAGCTAGCAGGCACATTGGAGAGTTGTTTTTCCGCGCTAGGTATTGGATGTTAAGAATGCGCCTGACGTTGTCCCCTGCTTGTCTATGGGGTATAAACCCCGCCTGGTCTTTATGGATGATTTCTGGCAGGAACTTGGAGATTCAGGTTGCCATTATTTTGGCCATTAGCTTGACATCTCCATTCAGTAAGGATATGGGTCGGTAGTTTTTTACTTCTAGACTATCCCTACCTTCTTTTGGTATTACTACCAGTACCGCTTGATTAAGCTCCGGGGGCATTTTTTCCCCTCTCATGATAGCGTTGAATAGGGATGTCAGATAGGGGTTTAATAGGGTTTCAAATTTCCTATAGTATTGATTAGAATAGCCATCCGGCCCTGGGGATTTACCTGACTTAAGGCTATGAATTGCTGCTCTCACTTCTTCTTGTGAGATATCTAGATTAAGGTTAGTTAATTGTTGTTCAGTTATTGAGGGGAGGTCAATGGTATTTAGGAAGGAGTCCAGGTCCAACCCCTCTGCCAGTTTACCTGACGAGTAAATCTGCTGGTAGAAGTTTTGGAACTGCCTCTGTATAACCCTAGGGCTGCAGGAGACTATGCCATCTGGCTTCCTAATCTGAGTCACTCTAGACTGGGTCTCCTTAGCTTTCAATCTCTTAGCTAACATTCTGTCTGGTTTGTTAGCTTTCCAATAATATAGGTGTCTAGTCCTCCTCATGGCTTTCTCTGTATGGGCAGAGAGTACTCCATCTAACTCTATCCTGACTTTGTTAATTTGGCCCCGGAGCTTTATGGAGGGGCAATTTTGATTAAGTTTTTCTAGGCTGTTTAGGGTGGATGTTAAATCTTCCTCTTTCTGTCTAAGTTCCCTCTTACGCCGGGCTGCCAGTTTGATGCAGCAACCCCTTATATAAGCCTTGTGAGCTACCCAAAGCCAGCCAACCCCTGTATCAGGAGAATCATTCAGTTCGAAGTACTGCTTAATGTCTCCCGCTAAGGATGCTAAGCTAATGGGATCCGACAGAAGGTGCTCGTTGATCCTCCAGCTCCTAAATGGGGATAGATTAGGGCCTAACGTTAATTTAATAGCTACCATTGCATGATCAGACCAGGGGCAGGGGACAATGTCAGATTCTCGGATATCATCAAAGAGTAGGGAGCTTGTTAGGAACGTGTCGATCCTCGAGTAGGTGCCGTGTGTGGGGGAGTAGTATGTGTATTCCCTATTATCTGAGTGTAGGCCTCTCCAGGCATCCACTAAGCCCATTTTGGCCATTAGCTGTTTAATTTGACCCCTTTTTTTTGAAAAGCTAGAATCTTGGACGTGCCCTGATCTGTCTAATGCTGGGTCTAGGGTCAGATTAAAATCCCCCCCAATCACCAGTTTGCCTAGATCTAGTGTGCTTAACTCTCTTAGCATGTTAATCAGGGTTTGGTGCGGTGATTTTGTGGGGTAGTATAGGGAAAGTAGAGAGATTCTTTGGCCTGATATTAAGCCAGTGACCAAAACATAGTTCCTCTCTTTGTCTATTCTAGTATGTTCCGGAATGAATGGAAAATGCTTATGTATCAGAATGGCTGCCCCTGCTCTTTTCGTAGATTGAGTGGCCATGTACACTGTCGGATACTCTCTATGTAAATATTTTGGTTTACCCTCGTGTGTGAAATGAGTCTCCTGCATGAAGATAACCGAGGGTCTCAACTTTTTAGATTGCCTAAATGCTTTCCTCCTCTTAAAGGGGGAATTAAAACCCTTAACGTTGTGGGTTATAAATATGTACTCTGAGCTACTCATTGTGATTTGGTGGATAGGTGTGCATGGTCTGCCCGGCTACCTTTTATTCCTTGTCCGACGTCCACTCCTTGGTGACCGGTGAGGGATGGAGGCCTGGAGGAGAGGTTCTGGGGCCGGAGACTCCGTCCGCTGCTAGGCCATGGAGAAGCAAAAAGAGACAACATTAGATTTACATTTGACCAAGTTCCTTCTGCCGCATAAATTCTTCTAATCTCCTGTAGGCTAGTCCCTTGAGCTAGGTATTGTTGGCTGTCTGAACCTCGGCTACTGTCATCTGTGAAGATATAGCTCCCTGAATGCATTTCTATCTGTCTTTCTAGACTATAATATATTTTGCTGGTTGCCCCTTGGGGGCTTACTTGCTTCTCTATCAATTCTAGATCTATCCTTTCTCCAAACATAATAACAATTAACCTCAATAACATTTCAATTATTTGAAATAAACTAGAATATTCCCTGTCCATGTCGGGTAACTGGTTCTGACAGGCCCTTCTCTGGAGGCCTCGACTAACATATGTCTTATCTAAAGTCTTCAATGCCAATTATAGACCCACTAAAGCAGGTCAGAAAAGTCCCATAAGCAAATGAGGAAACAAAAACTCGAAACAACTTCCTGATGGTGGGTAGCCTTCACTCCGATCGCGATGGTACCAGGCTTTCCGGGGACGGGCGCGTGTCTCCTCTGTGCTGAGTATGAAGCCCCCCCTGGCTCCTGCGGGGAAGATTCTTGTCTCTATAGCTCCTGGGGGGGAGCGGGTCTTCTCTCGGTAGCTGTGACCCTACTACAGTCCACTGTTTCTTCGGTATAGGAGGAGGTGGAGGGAAGTTGCGCTCCTCTGCTGGGAGGTCTGCTGGGCAAAGATGGATCTGCCGTAGTACTGCGAGGCAGTCTTCCAAGTTGCGAGTGGTGTGTGAGGTCCCTTGGTAGTTGAAGGTGAGAGCAAAGGGGAAATTCCACCTGTATTGGAGCTTGTTATGCTGCAAAATCGCCAGTGCCGGTTTCATCTGTCTCCTTCTGTCTAGTGTGCTGGGGGATAAGTCTGCATACACTTGTAGGGTGGAATTATCTGGCCCTTTGACTCCCTGCATCTTCCTTGTTTCTGCTAAGAGACAGTCTCTAGCTTGTTGCCTCAAGAATCTCACCACAACATCCTTGGGGCCTCTGGATTTCTCGCCCCTCCTAGAGCTCTGTGGGCTTGTTCAATTTCGAGGAATTCCTTTGGCTGATCGGGTAATATAGCAGTGAAGGTTTCTTTTAAATACCCTGCCAGGTCTTGTGTAGTCCTAGGGACCCCCCGAACCCTGATGTTGTGGCGGCGGGATCGGTTCTCTAGATCTTCAATCTTATCATTCAGCTCCATGATGCTGTATGAATTCTGATCTATGGCAGACCTGTCGTGTTGCTGCGCTTCTCCCATCTGATCCACCATTTCCTCCAGGAGTTGGGTCCTCTGCCCCAGCTCTTTCAGGTCTTTTCTCAAGGGTTCAATTGCCTTGGCTAGGAGCTGTTCTATCGTTGCTATGGATCTGGGCGATAGATCAATGTGTTGTTTTGACCTCTTTGGAATCTCCTCCTGGTCAGATGATTCAGAGTGATCTGAAGCTGAATCCGGTGGAGATGTCGGCTTTGTTGTCTTGGGTGGGAAGTGCTCTCGGATGCCCTTTGCAGAGGAGTTCTTTCTACTTTTCTTCATCGCTGAAGATAGATAAATGCGTGTTGGAGGGGTTGCAGTACTCTTCCCCTTTACCTTCTCCGCTTTCAATTCCCTCAGCAGTGTATAGCTGCGGATGTCGTTGGGCCAGTGTGGACAAAGGCTGTGTTCTCATGAGATCGGTCCTTGTAGCTTGTTAGTCAAGGCCTCTTGTTAGGTACCTTTCACATCTCTTGGCTCAGTGCCTCACATCGCTCTTTACAGGCTCCGCCAGATGCAAGTGAAGGGGGACATTCAGGCTAATTATCCTGGTATACATCCACAGCAGATTTGCTGAGTGGCCACAGGGTGGCAGTATAGTACTTTCTAGAATGTCCCAAGAGATTCACTGCAGGATTATCTGAGGAACAAAAGGTAAGGTGTTAGAAAGTCCCCGCTTGATACCTTGAGGGTGCCAGGATCCTCTGCAATAGTAAGCTTGCAATGATTTCTTGTCCAGTTAAGCTCAATGCAGGATCTGGCGTTGTCAGGGTTAAAGCTCCAAAATAGGCTGTTAGTTGCTGTATTCTGCTGGTGAAATTTTCTTCCCCAGCATGAGGGGTAAGACCCAGTTTGGAGTGTCCAGAGGGGCTAGTTCGTCCTGGGGCTTAAACTCCTGGATGTAGGTCAGAGGTGAGATGAGTCTGAGTCTGACTCCTTTCTATCACGAGGTGCCTCAAGATGGAGGCCGCGATTTCGCGGGCTTTCCTTCTGCCCCTTCTTCCTGCCCCAATGGCTGCTGTGCAGCCTGGTTGTCCCTTTTGTGGGGCTGTTTGGGCTTATGGGGTACCCCTGCTGGTCCCTGGGTGTCTGTGGGGTGTCCTGTATGCCTTCAGGCTCTGTAGAGGGAGGTATCTCTGTGGCAGGTACTGCTGTGGCTTCCTACAATGGCGGCCCAGTGCTCCTGCGAGCTCTTGTCTTCCCCCCACAGTACCTTTGCCGTGTAATCCGGGCTCCTGCTGGTGGCTCCGCCAGTCTGTGTCTCTCTTGCAGGGAGAGCCAGTGCGCAGGGCACGCCGCTGCTGTGTGGCAGCTGCAGGCTTCTGAGTGCTCCAGCACTCCTGCGGGGCCTCTTTCCTTCGGCCGGAGTAATTCTTTGGGGGTCTGGCGGCTTCCCCTGGTGCCCCCTGATGGTTTTGGGGGTGTCTCAGGGGGATTACTGGGCTATTTCTCCCCGAAATCCGGCGTTCCCGACGGAGCTCGCTCCTCACGCGTCCTGCTGGATAGGACGCTGGCTCCGCCCCCCATATTAGCAATTTTTAAGCCTTGAAATTCTATTTAGATTTTTTTTTTTTTTTATCTATTAGCCAAGAATTTTCCCGTTTTACTCCAAAACAAAATGTGATATCTGATATTGCCACAGGGGATTATCAGCTTGTATTAGAAGTATTTTTTTAATCTGCACTCCTTATTTGGCTTTATCTTGTTTAGGGCTAGTGTTTTTTCTAATTCAATATATAAAAGCCTTAAATATTTAACTCTTAACTTTTTTTGTTCTACTGCTTTGGAAATCAATAGGCCTCTCACAAAGGCCTTATTGGCACACCAGGTGACAGATGGAGAATCTACCATATTTTGGTTAATCTAAAAAAAAATAGATATCTCTCCCTTTAATGTTTTAACAAAGGACTGATCTTTAAATAAAGAAGGATCAATTCCCCATTTTTTTTTTATTTCGAATTTCCATAGTATCGTTTATCATAATGGTAGGCATCGAGTGGTCTGACCATACTGATGTATTTATTTCAACGCTTTTTACCATTCTTAAAGATTGGAGATCTACAAATAAATGATCAAGTCTGGAGTATGAACTAAACCAGCCCGAGAAGAAGGTGTAATCTCTTTCGAACGAGTGTAGTACCCTCCATGCATCCAAAAGATCAAGACCATTGATCAATTTAGAGAATTCATAAGATGGTTTGGTCAATTGAGATTCAGTTTATATTTGTACATTCCCCATTCTATACTTTCCTGCATCTAGAACCATATTGAAATCTCCACAGATATATAGATAGCCTTTCCTTATTTTTTAAACATCTTGCAGTAACTTTTTGAGGTAGGAAATCTGTTTTTTATTTGGTGAGTATACATTTACTAAAGGTATTGTTTTACCATTTACGGCTCCAATCCAAATAATAAATCTATTATATGGATCGATCTTGGAAAATTCTTCTTCAATATTTAGTCTGTTGTTAAAGAAAATTGAGACACCTCTAGATTTATTGTTATAAGTCGCATCTATTCTTGCATTATAGTTACAGTTGTTCAGATACTGGGTTGTATTTCCCTTCAAATGCGTATCCTGTAGGCAGATAATATCTGCCTTATATTTTTTCTAGTGCATAAAGGCAATTTTCCTTTTTGAAGGGGAATTCATTCCGTTAACGTTATGTGAAATCATTTTAATGCTCATTGAAGTTAAATATATTTTTGCTTATAGGGACTATAATCCTAAGGTTTTTTTTCTCTCTTTTCTTTTTCTCTCTTTTTTCCCCTTTCCTATACTTCTTTTTTTTTTTCATACGATAACATTTTAAATTCTCTAATGAGAAAGATCCTATATAAGTTACAAGGCCACTGAAATACACCACTTAGTCTAGGCAGCTCATTCATACTTAGCTCATTCATACCAACAATAATTTTCCAAGGGGGAGTTGTTATCTGTCCCCCTCTGGATTCAACAGGGCTATTTTTCCAATGTTTTGAAATGATGGATAAAGATGTAAATACATCTTGGCTGGAGGTTTGAGGAACCTATCTACGTGTGTCTTCTTTTACCAGAACAAATATCATAGTGAAAATAATCATTATTGTTAGTTATAAGACAACATGTGGACTATGTTTTTCATTATTCTTTTTGTTTTGTCATTGCAATTCCAGAACTTCTCAATAAAATTTATGTTATAAAAAAATAATCATTATTGAGCTAGCCCATATGTTAGTTTTAAACATCTAAACTCTGAAAATTCAGAGCTAAAAAAATAAACTACTGTACAATGATCTATGCTGACCCCTTGTATCTTATATATTTAACCAGAGCAAAAATTAATAAAAAAAAAAAAAAAATATATATATATATATATATATAATATTTGAATTCGCTAAAGACTATATTCAAAGCTAATGGAGTGAATTATTATGCATAGAAAACCTAAATCTATTTATTTGCACATTATCAACATCCTTGTGTGTAAAAAAGGCAGGAAAAGTGAAAAATAAATTACTTGTGGCTTAAATATTAACTCCTTATTTCTATGTTAGGACATAATTCTATCCTGTAAAGTGATAAAAAAAATATGATTTTTATAACAAAGAATCTATTGTAAATGGGAAAAAAAACAAAAGACTGTTGGTTATCTTCAACTGGAAAAACTGAAGCATTTGGGCATAATAAACGTTGATTAGCAGTTTGATTAGACATGGAAGACTCTAATCTTTACTTTTAGGTGAAAAGAAATTTGAGGAGGATTTCTGATTTAGATTTTTCTTATCCTAAACATTCATTTTAGAGTTTTTAATTTGTGTATGGTAAAACATGTTAACTGTTGAAAGGTAATCTTTCCATTTCATTTTTCCTTTCCTTTATTCCTTTGTTTCCCTTTCTTCCACTTCTCCTAATTATTTTTGTACCTGTCACTAACCGCTTTTACAGTTCCTGGATCTTAGCCTATTAAAGGACAGACAGCTTGGCTTCAGCCACTGGATAATGTATATAAACACCTCCATTGTATTTGTAATCAGTTTTTCCCATTTTCCCATTTGTCCCTATAAATATTGTTTGACTTTCCAAAATAAAACAGATCACTTTTTTGAGGCATAAAGAAGTTGTATGTCTCTTATTTTGCTCCTAGAGGCTGCCATACAGAACCTATCTCCACCCAGCAAGTAGCTTGTCCTGGTCACTACCACATGAAGTGCTGATTCCTGTTGGAGATACCCTGACTGGTGTACTGGTGCAGAGATTTCCAAGAACCCACACGTTCCATGTGGATAGTTAACCTGTAGTCTATAGCAGGTGGCTCTGGGCTAGTAAAGCCCCTACCCTCAGATCGTCACAGTACACCCGGTTTTAAATTTGAAATTGAATAGAGTCTTTGAAGATACTTCCAATATGGACAATAAAGATCAAAACCTCCTTATGATGTTATATCAAGAGTATGGGAGCACAAAGGTATATAATTAAAAATGAAAAAAGAGGTATTATTATACCTTCACTTTCAAGTCCCATTATATTTTTAACCATCAAAAATGCTCTTCAGAAAGTTAATCAAATTCTTGCAGGGGATGCATAGTTTAGTGAATTTAAGCTAAGGCTTGATAAGTAAGTAATAATAAAGGAGAGTTATTTAAAGGCATACTTATGTTTGCTGCATTATGAATGCATTTGATAGAGGAGAATTAATACGGTATGCAAAACATTTTTGCATGAAAAAAATCCCAAAATAAACATTTTAACACTTAAATTGAAGTCAGCAAAATGTCTTGTAATTTCTGACAGTTGCAAATTAGGGTTTACACCCTCCAAACCCAGGCTAAATTAGCATCAAATTTAAAATGTTTTGTTTTGGCCAATCAGGTAAGTTGAAACTTTTGAATTTACTCTGGGGTTCCTGTTTGTGCTGCAAAGCAGACTGGGGTATGTAGTGTATCACTGATATGTGCTATGTATTGCTGCTGACATACAGACAGGAAGTTGCAAGGAGATTGGATGAGCAAGCAACAGCAGGTAAATAGTGTGTTAATATTGCTTCCGTGATGCTGCATGCTGATTGTGGGGATCAGATGCCTGTTTAGACACCCCTGGAGGTGTCAACATAATCATTAGAGGGATTTTTAGATATTAATAAATATAAAATGTTTTATGAGATGTGCTGCATACATATAGGCTGCTTTTTGCCTAAGGATTGCAGAAACATATTAATCCATGAAACATGGTACAAACCCCGACACAAAAAATAGCAAAACTAAACTGAATCATGCATTACCAAATTTGGACACTAAAGCTATAACCCATAATTTATCTTATATGTGTAAATAATATATATATATATATATATATATATATATAGATATATATATATAAAGTAAATAAATAGTACATCTGTGTTCACATTTGAATGTCTAAAGCAAGTTAAAAAACCTGCTTCCAGCTCAGAGTTCCAAGAAAAACAGTTATTACACTGCATTCTGGGAAGTTGAGCTGGGACATGCAAATGTGCCCACAAATGCCTCGCTCTTCAATCCATAGCCATTATCAAACATCGCTTCCTTTAAGCTTATGCATGCTGTATTACACAGCTTTAATGCAAAGCCAAGGCTGGATTAAACACAGGCCGAGTATCCAATCCATGTACAGCTGTTTCAAGCTTACTGGCTATCATCAGCATGGAGCGCGATCTCAGCCTTTGTTGTGGACCTTTCGAGTATGTAGTTAACCACAACAATCATTTATAATATGGTGGGCAAAAGAGCGATAGAAGCCCTCCACCGTACAGTAAATAAATAGTACATCTGTGTGTGTGTGTATATATATATCATTTTAAATTATATTGGGGGCAAGGGGCATTAAGAATTTAAACAAAGAAATTAAGTTTTGCAGCGACACTGCAGCAATGAGGTGCCCTCCGAGCAGGGGTGTGGTGCACCGACCATAGATCCGCCCCTGCTTCCTCTCCTGGGAGTGGAGTTGAATTATTCCACCCAGATTTTTTTGGGCTCCTACCCATGACTATAAATAACAATAGCAATTATTTTTCACACTCCACTTCCCTTTACATCCAATGTGCTCTCCACTCTTTAATGCAAGCTAGCTTTCCCCATAGGACCAGTTTGTCTCTTTATCAAAGTTTTTTGACTTAACAGAAAGGCGTCTTTCCTACCTCCATTCCTTTTGGTGATCTCTCCTGGTCCAAAGTCCTCCTCCAGCTTACTTAGCTGCCACTAACCTGAGCTCCAATTACTTCATCACACTCTGCTGCCACTCTGCTTAGTTAATCCTGGGCATATGTATATTCTAATGATAAACCTTTTGACTGGCATATCGCACCAAGTTACCAGTGAACACAAGGCCACAATTTAAAAATAAAACGTGACATTATTAAAAACACAAGAGTCACCGGTTTATTATTTTTTGGCCTCTCGAGTTTTCAGTGGGAGTTTTCAACTGAATAAAAAGAACTGTAGATCCTGAGCTTTATAAAACAGGCTAATTACTATTGTTTTTTATAAATATACAGCCTTATTAAATTGCGATTCAGTAAATTTAAAAAGGCTCTTTTTAAGCACACAGCATATTTTATTTATTGAAGTTTTTAGTTAGTGAAGACCTTGCTTTTGGATAGAAGTTCACTAACTAAAAACGTAAAAAAATTATTCTGTGTGCTTAAATAGCGCCCTTTTAAATTTACCGAATCGCAATTTAATAAGGCTGATAATTTTTAGTTCATCAGCAGCTGAATACTAGCTGATCATCATATTCGCTTGATATGCTCCATATGTGAGATTTCAATGTATTTGTAGCAGTTAATCAGTCATATGAGACTGGCAAATATTGCTTGTGCTCTTGTGTAACTGTCTGCTAAACAACAGGATAGTGAAGACCGCCAACTAAAGGTGGCTCCTGTCGGTTGTTAATTGTTATGTCACATAATATATTAACCTTAATTTCACTGTTTCGTGAGATTAATAGACTAGGACATATGCTACAGGATGTATTTCCTAATTCTGAAATTTTAATTTAGTTTTTTTATTATGCTTAGTGCTCCTGTTTGCTCCTATAGTTGAGGGGGATTTGGTAGCAAGTTTTGTGAATGTCTATAGGGTTTCCATATTTGAACACCCTCCATACTGTATCATCACAAGTTTTGAATCCTTCGAAGATCTTGGTCCAGGAGGGTGAGAAGTCGCCTTTGTGTTCCATTTAATGTAATTTGTAAATGTAATTTCTACATTTTCCTATTTTTCCATATACCTTTTAATGCTCAAGTTGGTAAGAATTTTCGTTCAATATCTTACAATGTTTAATATGCTACAACATACTCACTTATCCAGAATCTATAGGAGCAAAAATATTTGATAAATGTAAAATATAAATCAAATTTTTTTTTTTTTAATTTCTTGATTTTAAAAATAATATAATTCTGTGGCATAAGTGTGTTGTAATTCTGTTCACTGGTCCTTTCCCTGCTTCTCCATGCTATCAGTGGGGGGTGGGGGTCACACATGCTCAGATCCTTAGTGGCTAGAAGCTGGTCTGAAAAATCAACAAGAAACCTGGCATGCAACAGCGGATCTGAGCATGTGCAAACCCCTACTGATTTTGATTGATTAGTATAAAACAAAGAGATAGGGGAGGAGCTATAAACTGATTCACATAAGTAAAAAAATATATACTCTGCTTGTTATATGACAATAACATACTTTTTTAAAATACCATTTATTTGCTTATGTTTTACAAATATATGACCTATTTATGATATATTTTTCTTTTGAGCTGCTAAGGAGTCTCCCTTAATATGACCATTATTTTTCCGTGTTTATATGCTGTAGATTGTCATTGAGATGCACAAAAAATAGGTGGGAACACACAACCCTTTGCCGCCAATTCAAAGATAGCCACTCCCACAGCGCTCCCTGCAAATAAAAGTCCAGACACACTCACTTGAAACACTCATTTTAGTCAAATATGCTGAGTTTTCATGTTTTTATTCTCAAAAAAAAAATGTTACTGGGTCAGAAGTTATACAGCAGTTAAAATGTAAGGAATGATCCAAATTCAATAATAGCACCAATTTTGAACGTTTTTTTTTAAACTAAACTCTGAGGAACTACACTAAAACTAATCTCTACTTGCTATTTCTTTCAGCCAAGTTTCATTAAAACAAGTCGATTTATTTTAAAACATCAGGTAAATGATTTTTGGCTAACCTTATATTTTTTATATATATTTATATATTTATACGTATAATACATGCACATTGGTTAAAATGAAAAAAAAATAGACATATATTGTACTTTATTTCTTTTAAACAGGTCTCATTTTTGTCAGTTCTTAGTTTTTTGTGGGAAGGGGCAACGACCCACATCCAGTTTTTTAATAATTCCCTTTTGCTGACAATAACAGGGAAGGGGTTAAGTAAGGTATAATTGCACCCACTTGTTTTGAGTACAGTAAGAAAGCAAAATGGTGTCAGCAAGGGCTTTAGTGAGCCACACGGCAGTGAAGCTGTTAATATATCCCGTTACTGCTTTCTTAGAATGTCAGATAAAAAATGTATAATTCCATACCCCTCAAAATAAGATCATTTAAATGTTTGACAGTATTCAGTGCATATGGAAGCAGCCATTTTGAAAAATGCCCTGTGCCAATCAGGGTACCAGTAAAAGGGTCCCCTGGCTCCCAAAACTCTCTCTCTGTGTATGGACCCAGAGGGCCCTTTACATATTTAAAAAATGGTGCCCCCCTTTTTCAAGTCAAAAACAGCCTCCATGCTAGTTTCGCCTCTCTTGTTCTAGTGGCGGCCATTTTGTCTCTTACAGGAAGGCCTAACTTCCGGCCTTGGACTTAGGGCAGCAATCTTATTAAAAAAAATATTGATTTCTTGCAATAAGGCACACACAAATCTTTGGTTTAGAATCCAAAACAAAAAATAAAAATGTTGATTTTTTTTGTAAGTACATTTTTTTAGCATACAGAAGCGAAACAATACTATTTACATGTATGTAAAAAGTGTTATAAATAGGTTCTTAAACCATAGATACTATATACATCTTCAATTAACACAGGAACCTGCCCCCATCACTCTCTCCTTGGTGAGGGAAGGTTGATTGTAATGTTTGGTTTATTCCACGTTCTGGGTTCCCCTTTTTGACTTTTATTTATAGATTCCTCTCCTTTGAATTTGGCGCATTCCAGGGCTTATTCTCGTTTTCTCAAAATGATATAGATGATACCACTAATCGCGGCAAGCGGGAAGGCCACCCATGCCAGGATATAGGCAAAGCCATAGCTGGCAGCGTCTTGTGGCTGCCATTCCGTGTGCCGCACTGTGAAGATGGAGGCACCTGCCATCACGCACAGGCCTGGGGAGGAACAGAATCTTTGTTAGTGAGGTAGCTGAGAACTGCACTGTTTCTTTCACAGAAATGGAACATTCCGGCAAGAAGAGACTCTTATTGGCTAAGGTTATTGCCATGGATACAGCTGACTTGTCTATTCACTCATACATCAAAAACATCTTGGGAAGTTCCAATCAGTCATAGTAGAAAGGGGATTATTTTTTATCAATAATTTAGAAAATTGATCTTAAAGGTTAGGTATTTTTAACTTAAATTACCTAAAAAAAGTCTTTATGTTCTGTAACAACCTTTATCTATGGTCAATATACCATATAACCCCACACATTTCCATATAATCCCACACAATGTGAATAAAATAATAAATACTAACAGTTGGGGCAGTTCTTTAAGATGCTTAAATACCTAACTTTCAAGCTCACATATCTAACACTTTCACTAAAAAATGTAGTGACATCATCGTTAAATACACTATTCCTGTCAAACACCCCTAATGGAAACACATGTATGGGACATTCATAGAAGTAGAGACTTTTATTGGATAAGATTGTTGCCATGGATACAGGCAACAAGTCTCCTCACTCATATATGAAAACCACTCGGGATGTTCCATTCAGTCAACATTGAAAGGTGGGATTCATTTAATAAATGCAAAATATACAATTGCAACAAGATTACTTATGAAATCCAGTGACCATCTAACATTTTATATATATATATATATATATATATATATATATATATATATATATATATATATAGAGTTTTAACCCTTTGAAGGTTAAAGGAGCCAGTGAAAGGGTTAAGGGATGTTGTATTTCTATAATAAAGGTGCCATTGTTCAGACACTGTCTCTGTCACATTATCAAGTCCTCGCTGCCAGCTCAGAGCAGTCCACAGGACACCTACATATCCTGGCTTTGATATCTACATCCATGCACAGAGAGCACATTGTTCCTGGAATATGTACAAGTGGGAATATTGCAGAGTCGCCATTGTACTGCGGCGCCCCAAACCTCCTACTTGCTCTGCACCGGCATTTAAACACAAAAAGGCTGTGTCAGGGACGACTGGCAAAACACAAAGCAAGCCGCGAGAGGAGCGCCAAACTGCACCTACAGGTCGCTGGGGGCGGAGTATTAACTCTCACTAGGACTGACATACCAGTAATACTATTTAATGAGTAACAGATCAGAAAAACCCAACTGAACACCTATTTTTCCTTAACATGGATACACTGAAATAATAAATGTGGTATCATACATTTAAAACAGCAGTTTATTGCCTTCCAAAACTTGTTACATGAAGACATAAGTGCTACAAAATGAAAATACATATTTCTAAAACTTGGAAATGCAGCGCTGCAACAAAGTCAGAAATCCCTCATGACTAACTCTAATTTTTTAGTCGCCTCCTTTGAATGGTCTCAGTACATACAAAGTATGTAGGTGATGTCTGATATGTTAGGGGTCACATTAGTACTGACCTTTTGGGTTGTAAACAATCTGACAATGATTTAAGCTGCTCCACCAGTTTAGTGTAAATCTTAGTCTCTATGTCTTATCATGAAGACCCTCAATGTTCTGTGGGAGGGGATTGAGTCTGGGCGCTCTCTAGATACACTGTACTTGGCGACTTGTTGCATGCGGATATTCAACTCTGGGATTAAGAGCCTCAAATGAGTCACTGCCCTGTAATGTAACAGCGCTGCACACTGCTAATCCCAGGCTCAAACCTGCCCGCTGCGCCAACCAGGCAATGAATAGGACTTAATTCCACAGAAACTCAGGGCTCAGAGCTTTTGTTCTGATACAGGGGCTTATTAGGTAGAAATCAAAAATATCTAAAAATAAATTAAAAACTTCCTTTTTTCTACCAAACATTTAAAAAGGGAATGTCTTCATGCAATAGCATTTTTTTTCTCCAAACAATATAGTAATCTGAATAATCTTCAGTTTTTGAAAATGTTAAACTCTCCCTCTAAATTCTACGCAAAAAAAATCTATTCTTTAATTTAACCACTAGGGGGAGAGTAAGGTCACAGAGCTAAATTACTCAAATGGTGCAATCTGTCATTGGCTATGTTAAAAGTTTTGAGTTTAAGAGTTAAAGGTATATGCAAGTGAAATAGGTTATGAATGTATTTGATAGAGGGGAACTATAATTGTACTTAAACCAAACATTTCAGCTTCTTCTTCCTATTATAATCTGTATTTTAGGCAAATGAGCATTTATGCTTGATTTATGGTCCTGCAATGACCTGCAAATTTGAGGAAGAGAGCATGCGTTCATGGTCTCTGCATGAGTGCATGTGTCTCTGTGTAAGTGTCTCTGTGTGAGTGTCTCTGTGAGTGCCTGTGTGAATGTCTCACAATCAGTGAATGAATGGACACAGACCTTGTTCTGGTTTTTACAGAAATCTAAAGGAAAGCTGCAGCTCAATTCACAGACCATAAAGATACAATGTATTATGTATGCTAATTTTTGCTGTTTTTTTCAGGGGTTGTCAACATTGATAGAAAACAGTTTGCAAATGCAAGAAATTCAGCAAACTTTAGGGTAACTGTTTAAATGTTTATTTTGGTATTTTTTCATTCATACATTACAAGTTCTCTATCAGATGCATTCATAGTCCAGCTCACTTGCATATACCTTTAATTAATTGACATTTTAAGCATAAATGATCTATACATGACCTTTCTCTATAACTATCCTTATCTAGGCCACTAATTAACTCTAATACTGAGGGGCAATAAAGATTAGCAAGACCATTTTTTAAATGCTGCATTTGAGCAGGGATTAAAGTAAATTGCCCAAAGTTTCATCCAACACAAATATTTTATAATGTAACATTTAGTAATATAATTCCCCCTGGGCATCCCTATTAACTGACTCACCTGCAAGGACCTGGAAGAAGCCAGTGATATAAAATCGTCCTCCCTTCGTTAGCGTGAACAGCTGACAGAAGAAGCAGAATAATGAGAGGACACTAAAAAGGATTGAGAGAATCATCATGGCCTGAACAGCCTGGAGCCACTCTGCAAAAACAAGAGAGGGATAGTATTATTTACATGTCGTATTGTACATTGTGTGTCTATTTTATCTCCTCTTACTGCTGCCATCTTGTAAAAGTGCATTGCTTTACTCTATTGTTTGCCCTGCCCACGTGCACTGCTGCAGGAAGTGGGCATAAATCACTATATCAGTTAGATGAACCCTGTGGTACAAGTACAGTCATGGTAATGGGCGTGGCTAACATAGCAGTGCATGAATACAGTCTTGACAAGATGTCAGCAGCTGATACAAGACTTTCTTAAACACATTAAGATACATATGTTATAAGGTATATATAAGATAATAAATCATATCTTACACCCATTCATTATTTTTTAAGTTTATTTTTATACATTTCTTGTGTTTTGAAGTTTGTAGAACCTGACAGAATTAAGCATGTAACTTTAGTGTGACACCACTGATTACTGACAGTGTTGAGGTTTCATAATTATCTTGAAATAAGACAAAAAAACTAAATTTTTGCACTAAATACAAAATACGAATTGCTGAACATTTTACAACTATGTAATAAAAAAAGAAACTTAACAGAAAGCACATTATAAAACAAATGTCACTGTCATGTCATTTATGACCGGTATTGTCTATGAGCATGAGCCGACCTTTACATCCTTGGAGAGCTTTTTTGCATTAAAACCACATAATCAATTGTATAAATTCCTAGATCAGCAATAAATACATTATAAGGTCTTGTCTGGAATAATGTGCAGGAGCAGATGGAAGAAGCCTCATTAGTTATTCAATATATGAATGAGAGGCTAATTACTGGAGCAGAGTATTACAGTGTTTTAATATTATCAGTCAGCAGATATCTCTAATAATGTCACCAATCTCTGTCCATCATCCATCATCCCCTCCTAGAGAGCGATGTTCAGATGTACATTAGTCATGGTTTGTCAGTTTATAATCATATATATATATATATATATATATATATATATATATATATATATAAAGATCCACTGTAGTGCTCATACAATAGAGTTTAATTTATTTAGTAATTGGATAGCAAAAAAATATATATATATTTTGAAAAAAAATGTGGCTTTTTAACTTTACATTTGAACTTCAGTGTTACAGACACTAGCAAAGCTGTTTCTCTCCACTCCATATTAGGAGTTGAAGGGTGGGAGAGGTTGTCTTGCATGTTTCTGATTGGTCTAGGTTTGGCGGCATTGAAGGACGCAGATCTTCTGGGCAGATCTTCTCCCACCCCCTGAACATCTAAGAAGAGGGTGGTGAGAAGCAGCCGGGCTAGTCCTGAACTACAACTGTAATTCACCTTTTTAACTGAGGGAGGGGGGTTTGTGGACTACAGGATAAGATATGCATTTACCACAGTTCAGATAACTGAAGGCAAAAATAAATCAAGCATGATAGAAAGAGTGTCAGGTGATCCTGTGATTTGCAGATGGTAAATAAAAAGCCATAAATGCATCTTGCACCCCAGGCAACTATCTCCTGCCAACTTCTTTAGAGATGGGAGGGGCTCAGCCAAAAAACACATTCCCAGTATGAGCAGATATAAACAAACAGATCACTCGAGAACTGTCCATGCGAAGCAGGTGTCGTATTGTGTGACACAACTAGCATTAACCTCTCAGCAGCCAGAGAGCTGAGCAGTGTCTTGATTAACTGGTGTGGTGGCAAAGACATCCATGGAATCCCCTACTGAAAATGATTGGTCCCATGGAATCCCCTACTGAAAATGATTGGTCCCATGGAATCCCCTACTGAAAATGATTGGTCCCATGGAATCCCCTACTGAAAGTGATTGGTCCTATGGAATCCCCTACTGAAAATGATTGGTCCCATGGAATCCCCTACTGGAAATGATTGTTCCCATAGAATCCCCTACTTTTAATGATTGTTCCCATAGAATCCCCTACTGGAAATGATTGTTCCCATAGAATCCCCTACTGGAAATGATTGTTCCCATAGAATCCCCTACTGGAAATGATTGTTCCCATGGAATCCCCTACTGAAAATGATTGGTCCCATGGAATCCCCTACTGAAAATGATTGGTCCCATGGAATCCCCTAGTGAAAATGATTGGTCCCATGGAATCCCCTACTGAATATGATTGGTCCCATGGAATCCCCTATTGAAAATGATTGGTCCCATGGAATCCCCTACTGAAAATGATTGGTCCCATGGAATCCCCTACTGAAAATGATTGGTCCCATGGAATCCCCTACTGAAAATGATTGGTGCCATCGAATCTCCTACTGAAAGTGATTGGTCCCATAGAATCCCCTACTGAAAGTGAGTGGTCCCATGAAATCCCATTGACTTTAATAGGATCCTCTACAATAAATTATCTGTCCCATAGACTTTCATGTAATCTCTTACCAGAAATGATTTGTCTCACAGACTTTCATGGGATCCTCTACAAGAAATAATTTGTCCCATAGACTTTCATGGTATCCTCTACAAGAAATGATTTGTCCCATAGACTTTCATGGGATCATCTACGAGAAGTTCATTGTCCCATAGACTTTCATGAGATCCTATGCAACAGATCATTTGTCCCATAGACTTTTATGGGATCTTCTAGGAGAAATGATTTGTCCCATAGACTTTCATGAGAACCTATACAACAAATAATTTGTTCCATTGACTTTTAAGGGATCTTCTACAAGAAATGGAGGTTCCAATATGGTATAGTGATGTTTACCCTCTGCAGTATTTCTGAGACACCACTAGGTGTCACTGTAACTCTACCTCTCCTCATACACAGATGTGACTGGGGGTCTCATTCCTGGCAGAGAGACCCAGGTCTTTGACTATTTTTATCCAGACTATATATTCTCTCTCTATAAATCCAAAAGGGCATGAGCAGAAATATCTCTTGTTGTGTCCCAACAGATTTAAATAATGTGATAATCTGCTCTGCACTGCTTTGAAGAGCTTGCAATCTATTTAAAAAAAAAAAAAAAGCACTAAACCAACACATATTGTATTTCATTCATGTCTTAACATTCCAGAGGGTCTTTGATGACAGTTGAGTGATTTGGACTCTTGAAAATGTACATTTCACATGGCAGCGCAGTCAGCCTTCAGCCCACCCTTAACAAGCTGTTCACAGAGCTGTTACTGAGAGTATGCATACATGCATGATAACATAAAGTTTACTAGATTTCAGGTCAGATCATTTTTTTCCGAAATATAAATATTTTATACATCATTATTTTTTTAGAAAATGTGAAGGTTTAGTCATAATTTAATATAAAGACTATGAGTAAAATTGGGATGGTCCCCCCTTCAGAGGCCTGCAAGACTCTATTACCAAATAATTATGTTCTTCTCTTTCTATACATGTACAATGCATGCCTCTGTACTGAAGAGCTTGCAGTCTAATTTGTGGAGATGCAGCTGATTGCCCTAAATAAGCCCCACGTTCCCCTGCGGTGTCTACCCACACTCACCATTGTTGGAGGATGCCAGGCATTGCCAGGTGCTTGTAGCTGACCCGCTGCAGTTCTGCCACAGATCCGCTGAGTAGCCATTACTGACCAGCCAGGCCTGGTGGAGAAAACACAAAGTCCAGAGAGTTAAAGCCACTCTGCATATTTGAGAGCCATTCATGTTGCTCTGTAAAACCAGACTGAGTATGACTATGAAACTCCAGCTGCATAATATTGATGAGGTATTAGTAATTGGCAAATAATGACAGTTGCCCCCTCCATCGTGCACCCCCTTTTTTTTGCATGAATAAAAAGTCTAGAAAAGTAACATTAACCATTTGCTGTCAGAGCAGCTTTGCCATGTGTTGCTCTCCCTTCTACGTATGAAAGGGTTAAATAACATCGCTCCATCCCAATTATTAAAAAAAGATATCAAAGCACAAATTAAATAAGAAAAACAAGCATTTTCAAACGACCTTGAGTTTACTCTGTTTTGTAACATTTATATAATAAATGGAGCAGGCAGGTTTCCAGTGTATTTAATAAAAACATTATTAGACTTCAGATCAGTCAATTTTGGCAATATATACATCACTTGCACATGACACCAATATCTGGGAACCTATTTTCAGTTTTAGAGATTGTATATCATTTGGGTTCAATGTATGTGAGCCGCCTCTACTGGGCGGAGCAGCAGGGTATCCACTACTCCATAGACATAGTAACACAACACAGATTATGTGCCAGCCATCTCCATGCTGTTAGATGATATTGGCTGGCATATATAATCCCTATCCAACAATACAGTCCAGCCTGGGGCATTTACACACTGTCCTAAATAAACCTCCCCACTCTATTAACCCTGTATGTGCTGGGTACGTTACCCTTTGTAGTTTGCCCGCATATCACAATTTAAACCTATTTAAGCCCAGCTCTACTAATAAACTATATAAGAACTTTTTTTCGCCCATGAATTTAAAGAGACGGCCCCACCCAGATTTCTATCTTCCCTTAAATAAAAAGCTCTGACCCCCAATTCTCAGATGAAGCTGTTTTTTAGGGTGCCCAGAAATACTCATTATAAAAAGTATATAACATTCACACACAGCCAGGGATAAATAGTGTTGGGGGCAGCGGTGTGCCTTCCCCCTCACTGTGTTTCAGTCTCAAGTTTCAGGCTCTCACCCCTCCCCACATCTGCAGCAAAACATCTGGACAGATGGGAGCCTCACACACAACCGCTTTGTTATTTCTTTTTTTTTTTTAAACTGCAACCAAATGTGGGAACCTGGCGTATTGCACGTGAGGCTGCCATCTTACCCACAAGTGGCTTTATTTACAATACACATCCCTGGATTATAAATCTATTATTAATAAATTGCAGAGAGACCTATTATAATATTCTAAGTCATTTTCCCCTTGTTACTTATAAATAATATATTTAAACATTGTTTCCTTGTTAAGTATATTATGACAACCAGAACTCATGGAAAGTTCCTTAACTTTTTGATACATTGTTACAATGGTCCATAATGATTTGTTACAATGGTCCATAATGGTTTGTTACATTGTTACAATGGTCCAGAGCACTTGATACATTGTTATAATGGGCCATAACAGTTTGGTATATTGGTCCATAGCTTTAGATACATTGTTACAATGGGCCATACAATGGCCCATAGCGCTTGATATATTGTTATAATGGTCCATAGCACTTGATACATTGTTACAATGGTCTATAACGGTTTGGTACAATGGTCCACAGCGCTTGATACATTGTTACATTGGTCCATAACAGTTTGGTATATTGTTACAATGGTCCATAACGGTTTGGTATATTGTTACAATGGTCCATAACGGTTTGGTACAATGGTCCATAGCGCTTGATACATTGTTACAATGGTCCATAACGGTTTGGTACAATGGACTATAACGGTTTGGTATATTGTTACAATGGTCCATAACGGTTTGGTACAATAGTCCATAATGGTTTGGTACATTGTTACAATGGTACATAGCACTTAATACATTGTTACAATGGTCCATAACGGTTTGGTACAATGGTCCATAACGGTTTGGTATATTGTTACAATGGTCCATAACGGTTTGGTACAATAGTCCATAATGGTTTGGTACATTGTTACAATGGTACATAGCACTTGATACATTGTTACAATGGTCCATAACGGTTTGGTACAATGGTCCATAACGGTTTGGTATATTGTTACAATAGTCCGTAATGGTTTGGTACATTGTTACAATGGTCCATAGCACTTGATACATTGTTACAATGGTCCATAAGGGTTTGGTACAATGGTCCATACAGGTTTGATACATTGTTACAATGTTTCATAACTTTTGTTACTTAATTTAATTTTCTTCCTACATCCCAAACATAAATACATTGTTGGCATAAAAACAAACAAAGCATTGTTTTCTCACTCAGTGTAATATAAACAAAGAAAGGGTAGTTACAGTTAAAGGGTTTATTAAAGCAAATACAATCATACTGATCTGTTGTAAAATAGTCTGCAGCAACATGTGATGAGAAGACATATCATAATACAGTCACATACACACCATGTCTTAGTGAGAGCTGTTTCTGATCAAGAAAAATATTGATATAGAAGTAACAGATTGCAAGCTCTTAGGGTGGTCTGTTTTAAATAAAATAGATCACAATCTATGTGTTAAATAAACCAGATTGCAAGCTTTTTGGTTAGTCTACATTACATGAAAACAGATTGCAAGCCCTGAGGGTAGTCTGTGCTAAACAATGCAAGATGTTGGAATAATCAGACTGTAGTCTGAAATACATTTTAATTATTTTAATTATTCTATTCAAATAAAAATAGTTTGCAAGATTTTATGGAATAAACAGATTAACAGCAGTTTATGATAATCTGCATTAGATAAAAACTAGAACAGTCTGCACTAAATAAAACTACATAGTAAATCCTGCATTGAATTAAAATGTATTGCAAGTTTTTGCATTGCCTGTGTTAAACAGAACTAAATTGCAAGCTCTTGCTCCACACATAAATAAAGTCAGATTCATGGAAGAATAGCTGGTTAAAGATCCTGATGTTATATATAAATAAATAAACAAACAAAGAACACATGTGCACACAAGTGTATATACATGCATACATACAACATTAGATAGATATTTTGATATAAATACAGAATATTTTACTTACACTGACTATAGTTGACACAAACAGGAGCACTAAGACTGCCACATGCAGGATGACAATTCCCAGCAATAACAGGAGCATTTTCAATCAAGTTTTGAGGATTCCTAGAGTAAAAGAGAAGACGATGTGAGATCCTTCTGTGGCTCCAGCAACTCTGCAAGTAACTCAGGGCTGGGACTGTTAGGGAGGTAGCCCAGATAAGGGTGTGTCTAACATGTCCTACCTCCACTAACCACCAGGGGGAGCCTGGGCATCAAAATACTATTTATGTACAGGGTTACATATTTTAGTCTCTCTGGGTGGGAGGGGGTTAAAAACCTACAATGCATTACAGAAATTACACTTCAAAATAAAATATTTTCACATCTGCTTCCAACCCCACCCCAATAAATATGTTTTTAATGTAGGTTGTGCTTTATGAATTGCATCTGATGCCTGTGATTAATTAAGACATGATAATTAGTATGTAGATTTCACATTACATATGAAATTATAAAACCTTCCATATATAAATGCAATATAAATATCACAGGACAACCTGATTAGTGTGATACATTATTTGATCACAGATAGATAGATAGATAGATAGATAGATAATAGAATAGAATATAATAGATAGATAGATAGATAGATAGATAGATAGATAGTTATGTATAGTAGATAGATAGATGGATGGATGGATGGACTGTCGGATAGATAGATAGATAGATAGATAGATGTTTTTGGAATGCACAAATAGGGTTCATATAAGGAAAAATAATCATGCTAATAAAATTACTGCTACTATATCAGTTTCATATTCCACACATAGTACATGCACTTAATTTATAACCTTTTCCCCCCTACTATAAGAATTTATTATAATTCATAAAGTTTGGAATTTTCAGGTTAAAAACTCAAAATTGCATGAATTCATTTTGAAGCCACAATGATGGGATACTCAAACAGCTCTGTTTTGGGGAGAAACTGCAAAAAACTCCCATGAACTACAGGTTGCTGATAGGGACTATAGACCATCCTCATAGTTTTGGGTGGGTCAGTTTAAAGGAATTCTCTCCAAATCAGAGCTACCCAGGAGGAGGGGTGCATGGTCAAGTCCCAGAGCAGGTCAGCTTTCAATTAAAGCCAGGATGTATTTTTTCCTTTAAATCCATATTACAAAGCTTTTGATGAGGTGCCACTTTGTTGCTATAACAGCAGACAGTCCAGACCTTACACACCCTTACTCCAGCCATCTCTGAAATACTCACAGGCCATTGATATCATTCACAGTATTGATCTCAGGTTCTTCTGTATAGGAAAACATGACACTTATATACTGGGTCTTGTATGTACTGGACTGATATACAGATCTAGAGGAGAGGTATCCCACATAGGGCACCCTGCCCCTCATAGTGCAAGACACTTAGCATCCCAGGGCTTGGAATAAACACAATCTGCAGCTTGATAGGACCAACAAGACACACCCAACATACAGAGCCATAATACACCAATACACTGGAGGGTTAAAGTGTAATTATGAACTTTGCAATTCTTCTGTAATTCCTTCTACATATTATATGTCAATATAGATAAATAGATAGATAGATAGATAGATAGATAGATAGATAGATAGATAGAAAGTTAGATAGATAAGTGACAGACAGATAAAGAGAGATAGCTAGATAGATAGAGATAGATAGATAGATAGATAGGTGATAGATAGATAGATGATAGATAGATCGATAGATAGATAGAAAAAGACAAATATATTATCTTACTACCTAAAAACTATTAATATACACATTACATACATACATTATAGGATTGATACATATGTCATATTTCACATGTCATATTCTTGCATGCCACTATTGAAAACTAAAAAGACTGTCTATAAGCACTGTTTAAACAGATACTAGGATATGTAGGTTGATTAATTGATAAAGATAGATTAATAGATAGATAGACAGACAGAGATATAGATAGATAGATGAATAGATACATAGATACATAGATAGATAGATACATAGATACATAGATAGATAGATAGATAGATAGACAGACAGACAGACAGATAGATAGATAGACAGATAGATAGATAGATAGATAGATAGACAGACAGACAGACAGATAGATAGATAGATAGATAGATAGATAGATAGATAGATAGATAGATAGATACATACATAGATAGATAAATAGATAGATAGATAGATACATAGATAGATAGATAGATAGATAGATAGATAGATAGATAGATAGATAGATAGATAGTTTCCCTATGCTAATAGTCTATCATCCTATATGATACTACAATATTGATGTCTAAACAATAATGTATATATTTTTCTGTGCAGTTGGACATAGATGAGGTTAATTCCAGTGCTGGACTCACTCAGTTCAAGTCCTGGTAGTTGCCCACCTTGGATATCCCACCAATAAGAGTCCCCAGGCAGATCCAATCAATGGGTAAGTCCTTGCTGGTCCCAGGCTGAGTTATTTGAGGTTAGTAGCTGCTAAGTGAGGAGATATAAAGTTTCTCTTTAACAGATATGACGCCCAGTGACGTTATTTGGATGGGTGTGGAGTGGGAAAGACACCAGAGGAAGCCAGGTTATAAATACCAGTCAGGAAAGTGACCAAGGAGAGGACACAGGGGGGGCTACTCACTGCTCAGGAATGTGACCCCCATATAATGACTGGACATCAGAGGCTTGGACAGTGGGAGCATCAATGGAGCACACCCACTCCCTCCTTGTACACTCTCACACCCACTAGTGGGACAGCAGCCTCATCACAGAGTACAGACACAGCCCCCTCCTCAGTTATTGGAGAAGCCTGAAGTGCACATACATATAAATATAAGTACAACTGTTATATGGCTGGAATATGAATATGTGAAGTATACATTGTTCTCCCATTCTCTAACTCTTCTTGCATAGGGACATTATTGCAGTGGGCATGGTTGTAGGAACTGGGGGGATGGGGGGGCAACCCCCCCAGATTTTTTCAGTCATGTCAAGCAGGAACAATTCTTGTAAGCTGAAAATTAATCAGATGGTGGTGGATTTAATGGAGTTTTATCCAGAACTATCACTATATATATATATATATACTGTATATACTAGCGAATTGCCCGTCAAAAAATGACGGCAATAAAATTGTAAGTGAGCTAATGCTGTTTGGTGTATAATAATGAAATATATAATACATTAATAAATGAATATACTTTACCTATTTTGAAGCATTGTGTTGAAGAGCTGACAATCTGTTTTGATGTTGCTGGAGCATTAGTGGTGTGGAGCTGCTGTGTAAGCGTGATGAATGTGTGCAGTGTAAGAGTGTGCGTGCGCGAGACCAAACCATCCGCATTGGCGTAAAATGGCTGGTAATGTGTGGTATGCGTCTTAGCGGAATATCCGTAGGTCTTTTGTGGTGTTTTGGGAGTTTCTTGTGGTGTTTTGCGTGTTAAGAGTGGGCTGTAGCCTCGTTTTCGTTTTGTTCGGCGGACATTTTTTCTCTCGCTTAGATAATGTTTTAGTGTCTAAACTCTTTTATTTTGAGTTAAATGAAGGTGTAAGTTGCTCTTTTGAGGTCCTGGATGCTCCCTCTTGCTGCAGGTAAGCTTTTTATGTATGTGCTGTGTGTATGTATTGTGTTTTAAATCTTTTCATGTTTGCGTGTTGCGGCCGATTTTTGCGAGGTCGTAATGTGTGGTAACGTGTCTCGTATGTTTTTTGCGTTACGACGTGAAGTTTGCGAGTTTCGCAGTTGCTGGCAAGGAGCGCCTGTGGCGCTTCTTGCCAGCAACTGCGGCCCTCGCTTAACGAGGGCTGCGGGCTCGCTATGCGAGCCCGCAAGTGTGAGCAATGGCTCTGGCTCGCCTGCTCACGACAATATATGTGATATATATATATATATTTTTTTTTTGTTTAATTTTTTTGCTCATGATCAATTATAAGGACAAATCATTTCTTTAAGTGATCTCAGGAACGGATATGGGACAAAAATAATTTCCTGTACAGGGAACCTATCACAGTTTCCAATTTTGCTGCTTTCCCCATTTGTCCCAGAGGCCCCTCTGTCACTATAATACTCTCATTGTGTTGGGTTTAGGTCCAGGGGCCTAGCAAAGGGGGCTCAGTTCCCTCCTAGTACTTGTCCCTACACCATACAAGTGCTTTTATGTCTTATATACACAGGATTTTGTTACATCTTTGTATTTATTGAAACCCAAGTTTGACTTTAATATTTATGTTATTTTATTCTATTCTAATTGTATAACCTACAGTACAGACATATATTTGCAGTGTTTGAATAGATAGTACTACTCTACTGTCAGTAGAAGAGTTATGGATCCTCTACCCCAGTACAAGTATGCTTCTGATTGGCTACCTCCGGTACCAGTGTGCTTCTGATTGGCTACCCCAGTACAAGTATGCTTCTGATTGGCTACCTCCGGTACCAGTGTGCTTCTGATTGGCTAGGCAAAAAAGGATCTGTTTGTCAGTTTTAGAGAGGGTGGAGCTGTGTGCTGTAGAATAAAAGCAATTTTATAAGAAGTGCCACATTTTGCATAATTTAATAAGGAATAAATCATCACCAGTTTATTAAAATCACTTAATTATAACTACAATTTTAAAATTATGTAGAATGTGTTTAAGAAACAACAACTTCATATAATCTGTCCATTCGCCAATCAACTTAAAAATTCCCCCCTAATTAACTGGTTTATATATATTCTGGTTATCTTGAAATCTTTTACTGTATTTGTACACCTGTGCTGAAAGAGTATTCAAAGTATGTACTAAAGTATGCTGAATCTTCCACCTCCCAACCTCATATCATGGCCTCTTGATCTTCCTTTTCTGGAAGATATTTCCCTCCTGAATTCTATTAATCCCATTGATATATCTGCAGGTCTCTCTCATACCACCCTCGGATCTATCCTGTTATGGTATCGGGACAGTTGCGCCGCTGCAGTGCGGCCTCCAACAGCTATATGGCGCTGCCAATATATTGCAGCGCTGGCGATATGTGAGAGAAGTTCTAAGCTTATAATGTTAGCCTAACCCTTGAACTTACCCTAACTCTCACCCTAACCCTCACCCTAACCCCAACCCTAACCCTAACAGTTTACCTAAGCCTTGACTCTATGATATGGGACCAGAATATCCGCAGCGCCATCTAGCGGATGCTCAACACCACTGCTGCTGCCTTGTGCTGCGCTACTATAAGATAATAGGTCTAGAAATGGCAATGCCTCACCCCTACTGAAATGAGTGCATAGGGTATGCTGAGAGATATGCACCATGGTTTGAGGATCCAGGAATGCAAAACACAGGTTTTTAGGGCGAGAGCTTAGAGATGATAATTCGCTCATGCCTATATTATTCTAAGGAGGCTGTTAAATTGATCTTAAAATTCCTCCATGGCATATTAAAGAAATTGGACAAGACGCTTATCATTAGGGAGAAACATCTATGTTTAGTGAATATAGCCCATATGATCAATGTTGGTTTTATATCTCACAGAGCCCCTAGACTACAACTCCTCATGTGCCACCTTCTCACACACACACAACTGCCATACAAACACACTTATTTTAAAATTAAAGTGTGTACCTATTTCTTGATATATATAAACTAGCGTATTGCCCGTCAAAAAATGACGGCAATCAGATGTGTATGTTTTAAAAGTTGTTTAGGTATTAATATACATACGGAATTGTAGCTAATGTCGTTTTCTGTGTACTACTGAATTATAGAAATCAAATTAATAAATGAATTTACGTATTTTTATGCATTGTGTTGAAGAGCTGGCAATCTGTGTTGATGTTGCAGCAGCATTAGTGGTGTGGAGGTGCTGTGTAAGCGTGATGAACGTGTGCAGTGTAATAGTGTGCGTGCGCGATCCGAAACCGTTAACGTAGCTGTGTACTTCCGCATTATCCTAAAATGGAGGATAATGTGTGGTATGCGTCTTAGCGGATTATCGGTACGTGTTTTCCGTGGTTATAGTGCTGTCGCCGGGTTTTCGTTTTGTTCGTCCGGCATTTTTTCCTGCGGCGCTCATTGCCAAAGTACTACGGTTTAACGTCGCCTGCGGCGCTCATCGCTCAGCCCACTAAAGTACTACGGTTTAACAGTAAATATGGTAAAACGGTCAAATGACGGTCAATAAAAATTAAATGTAGTGAAATTTGTTTGCCACACAACATGACGCTACATTTGTCCCTTTTTTTTTTTCTTAAAATAAATACAATTATTATTTTTTTTAATTTTATTTTTGTAACTTGCAACTTATATTTCACATCAAATGCGTTGGTTTAGGCGGGAAATCCGATGTTGCGCGAGACAAAGTCGTTAAATCTGTGTTAATGCGTAAATCTGTAATTGCGTTTCGTAAAATGTACTCGCTACTGTCTTTTTACTCATTGCGCGGTTAATCGGCATCCTTTATCTCGTTGTTTTTCAAACACATACGTCTGTGGCTGTGTTTTACGCAGTTCGTAGTAGTATAGCCTCGTTTTCATTTTTTTCGGTGGCCATTTTTTTCTCGCTTAGCCGATTTTCGATCTTTGTAACTAGTCTAAATCGATCTAAATTGCAGTTCCAACTCACTTCCAGACGTCCTGCCTGGTTCCCCATGCTGTAAGTGACCTTTGTTTTATTTTTTAGTGTGTATTTAGTGTTTTTTTTACTGTTTTTGTTCCGCCGCTTATCTCGTAATTTTTTTCACCTCATATTTTTTTTCTAAGTGCTACGGTTTAACGGCTCGCCTTGCTATGCGGCGCTCATTGCCAAAGTGCTACAATTTCGTATGCACTACGCAACAGAGCGGTTTAACGACTCGCCTCACTGCGCGAGGCTCGCCGGGCGATGAGCGCCTGCGGCGCTCATCGCTAAGTCGTACACACTACGCAACGCAGCATGACGACGAATCGTTGTTAGACAATTATAATATGTGATATCTTGTAAATACCTTACTGGGTTATCTAAGGGCTTTCTTCTCATGATGAGCAGCACAATTCAGCCAATCAGAGATTAACTTTGTTATTCCTACATCAAAGGCAATTAGCTTCTTCGAGATCAGTAGTGGGCAACTCAGCCCTACTAGGGTCTCAAACAGTCCAGAATTTCAGTCTCTCTCTGAATGAGCCCTGGTGGAATAATCACAATGACAATGAGTAACTCAGGTTTACTTGAAGCAGAGAGACAGAATACAGAGATATCTGCAAATCCTGGAAGGCAGTGTATCACATGCTGGAGGGAGGGTTAGTTCATGGAAAAAAGAATCAGAGGAATGTAGTTTGGGAAAAAAATCCACATGTTTGTGTATGTAACAAGCTAACAATATCAGGAGCTGTGTAAGCTATGACCATAAAGTCATTTTTAGAGGAAATGTTAAATGGACTGTTATATTGGACTGTTAGTTTGCCTATAGCCTGAGGGGTATTCTACTGAAAATGCTCTTCCATTTTGTTATGTTGTTGTGTGGTTTTACATAGCCACAGCCTTTCAATAAGAATAAATGGAGATCTTTTCTAAATACAATATTTTTGTCATTTTGCCCAGGTGACGCCTATGATAATTCAGTGGTCATCTGAAGCCGCACTGGACCACTCCCAGGATAGGCTGACAGTACTGTAGATCCATTTTATATGATTAGATCAGTAACAATTGTGTATTTACAATAGACATCAGAAGTTTATCCCTGGCTCTCACATATTTTTCTTACCAATTACCTCCTGGTTGATGGCCATCAAGATGCGTCTCCCAATCTCAGGAGTCACTGATACTCCAAACAGGGCGAAACGGGCATGATGTCTCCGGGACACCTCATTAGTCAGATCCAGTTTAGTAAGAAAAGTGGTTACCTCTCTGGGACTGCTAGTTTACCACTCAGGCAGCAGTTTGATAGTCTTAACTGCCGTTTGGATGCGATCCATGACAGTGGCTAGGTTCTGCAAATGGTCATTGTAAGTCTTGCTAAATATGGAAATATTATTGAGCTAAGCATTGGGTGGTATGGGGTAGAGCAGAGGAATTTAACCCAGCAGAGGAATTTAACCCAGCAATGTTTCCACATAGTTGATGAGTCAGTTTGGACATGAACTGGTTGCCCCAATCACATGAACTGGTTGCCTCTGCAGTGATTTTGACAAGGCTACAGCTTCCAGGTAGCTCAAAACATAGTCTACCACAGTAGGTAAGGATCTCTTTCCAGAACTACTCAGTTTAGCCAGTGGACCTATAATGTCTATTGCCACATGTTGAAAAGGAGTTTCTATAATTGTCAGAGATTGTAAGGTGGGCCCGGGTCCTCCATTGCCACCCTAGGAACTGACAAGTAGCACAAATGTTATAGTAGTTAGTAACATCTTTAGATACTCCTGGCCAGTCGAAAGCCTGACTCAGACACCGGAGGGTTCCATGAGTCCCCAGGTGCTTAGCAAGAGGTATGTCATGGGAAATAATCCTAAACTTTTTGGGGAAATTCAGCTGTTTAACAGATTTCCTTTGTTGATCTTCTCAATGGGGATCAGTCAACTTGTACAGCAACCCATCTTCCCACACAAACCTGTCAGACCATGCTCCCTCTTTAGCTATTCTAGCTTGGATCCCTGGTAAGGAAGCTTCCTGATCTAACTCTCTCTTAAACTCATCAGCCCAGGACTACCTACTTCCCCCAGTAAGCAAGATAGGAAACTGGCAGAGGGGTCCATTCCCCATCCCAGTCATTACATCCATTAAATATGTGCTTCTGACCACCAGTGACAACCACATGCACTTAGATAAGACCCTGAGCCACAAAACCCTTCAGCTGCTCTCCCATCCACAAGGTTGAATATGCCTTCTGTGATTGTCCCCTGCTGCCAACTGCACTGTGTGGATACAAGCAGGTTCCCATGACCATTTTTCAATTTCTGGGTAATCATGAAACTGCTTCCCTTCCACTTCTTTGTAGTTCGCCTCTACCCAATCCCTAACATAATAGTGTATTGCAGGAAGTAAGCAGTAGGGATCTGAATAGTGGCGTTCTGAGGACAATTCCTCCACATTTGTTCAGTGCGTTGACAGCCAAAGCATAGAAGCTCCCTTCTTGACTCCTGTCGGGGCATAGCGGAGGCTACAGGCTTGTGATGGTCCACTCCTTCATTACAGCATTGCTCCATGGCTCGAAGCTTTGCAGGAGACATCGGAGGTAAGTCACTAAATGAGCAGCTAGGGTACATATTCCTTGGCCCAATTGGGGCATGTTGAGCGTTGGCTCCAGGAGGAGGGCCATGGGGCTCACCTTGAGTATCCTGATATTGATTCGATATTGATCCAAGATCTTGGCTAGCATACCTGAAGGACACAGCTGGAGGAATTGCTCCATGACTACCAGCTGGGAAGCATCTTCCACACACCTCACCACTTGACTTTCCAGCACCCATCCAGAGCATGCCTAAACTTCCAGTCCACATCTGCAAAGGTGTCTCTTTCCGCCTAGGTAAGCTTCTGAAATTGCCTGTGATAAGTCTCTGCGATTGTGGCATATCGGCTAGCATCACACGCTTCACCTCCTCATAATCCTCATAATCTTCTACATGGATGCCGTGCTAGCTTACCCACTCAACAGCCCAACCAGAATTCAAACATTCCTCTTGAGCTATGTGATGGAGCATGCACTTCCTCTCAAAATCCTGGAGAAACTGAGAAATGGATATTCCCAGTGGCCTCCTCAAATTTCCTGAAGCTTTAGGCCAGTGGATTAACTGCCACTTGTACTACGCCAGAAAGCAGGGAATGACCTTGTCTCCTCCTGCAGCATATTCTTCCAGGTTTCCTCCTGGATGGTTGCCATCAGGAGACACTGATGCTCCAAGCAGGGTCATATGGGACTGAAACTTCTGGAATCACCCAGGTCCAGTTCAGCAAAGGAAGTGAGTGCCACAGGAAAACTGAGATTTTCCCCTAAAGGGTTGTTCTTTTCAGTGAAGCACTGAATAACTGATAACACTTATACAATTCACATTAAATTCTGCATTGGATTTATTTCTGGTTCATATATTCTATATTGAGTGATAGTTTTTATTTCTTAATCACTGTTTTTGTTTTTTAAATAACTATTTTATCATATATAAATAAAGGTTATATTTTAATCTTACTACTTCATTCCTTAAATGTAGCACTATTAGACACATAGTAAATTTAAGGGTGTTTTTTTTTCATTCTTGGTCCATTGAGGTCTAGCTCTTGTCTAACCTCATCCAATTGCAGGCCAAAAACTGGATCCTGTCATCTTGATTCCTCGTGTTCCCGATGAGCTGAAGTTCAGGCATCGTGAGCCCATCATATTTCACTGTTGCTTGTCAGAAACACTATGGTCACACTGAGGATCCCACCACTGCCACCAGTTTGTCATGATTCAGGACCATCAGGACTGGCACTCCCTACAACTCCCACTGTTTAGGTCCAGGTATCAAAAAGGTAAGTCTAACCTCAGTAGAGGTGTTCCCTTCTGGAAGTAGATTAATTGTCACTCAAAGAAGCTCCCTGAACTAATTAAATACACACTTGTAATCTTTAACCAGAATAACAATCTTTATTCGACAAATCAAACCTTAACCCAACGCAAAGCTCACTTTCTTCTCCCAATCAGGGATCTGCCAACATCAACTCCTTCAGAATTGGGTGCTGGAGAATCTAATTGTCCAATCATCATGACTGGGGAATTTAATTCAGCCAATCTGAAGGGCACATACTTTCCATGTAGAAAGCATGGAAAGAAAGATCAATTTTAAAAACCTAGACAATTTTTTCAGTTGGTTTCAGTGCTCTGTATAATGAGGAAGTTGAGGAGTAATAATGAATTACATGTTCATTTAATTCTGTAGGGCTCTATTTGTCTGTAATGTAAAATTGATAAATTCAGATCATTCAGTCAAACATATTCTTTTCTAAATCCATGCTTTTTAATGTCCATGTCCTCTTATACACAGAGTATATATTCCAGGGATCCCCCTGTGACTGTGTGACTCACCTCCAGCGCCGTGGTGTAATCGTGTCATGTGACTCAGGATATGCCTCATTTGAGGCTGTGGGTTTCACACTTGTCAGTGACTTAATTTTCTAAAAGCTGGATGAGTAATGTCCATGAATAAAAAATGGAAGACTTGGTGGGAAGAAAAATCTTACAGATAGTTTTTCCTTGTCTTAATCACCATTTTTTTGTATTAAATTAAATTACAACAAGAAGGAAATGGGGGGTACAGCTTCCCCAAAACACATGGGAATATTTAAATGTCACAGTGTGTTGGAGTGAATGGCTCTTCCTGCAGTCCTTAGTCTGTAACTTGTCACACAGCCACAGCGTGTAGAAGGGATGCAGTGAGTGGCTGTCCCTGCAGTCCTTAGTCTATAACTTGTCACACAGTCACGGGGGGTTGGATGTTGGGAGTGAGTCCTTATTCTCTAACATGTATTTCCAAAAAATGTTTTTACTAAAACTTACCAGCTTGTAAGCACCTCTTTACAAGATGTCCTTAGTATTTAAGCTAATCTATAGGACTTCCACCCCTCCAGAGCACAAGGAGTTAACCCTTCGCAGATGCTCGGCACCTGTGCTAACTGACACGTCTCGCCTCACCAGTTAATCGCATTCTTGCGCTGGTTTCCGCGTCTGGTCTAAATAAACTCTCTAGGAAACTGGGAGCCACATGGTCTGCGCAGCTCACGGGGACCTGTGGGGCGATCAGTAGCTTTAACTGAATCTGGAGTGGGGCATTAGCACAAAACATGCAACACTCTACACTATTCTGTGATCTAAAGTCAGATAAACAACTTTGCAATATACTTTTTTGACATTTTTTTGAAGGATTACATTTTCTACATCTTATGATCAGTTTTACTCCTCCCCAACATATTAGAATATCTCAGTGTATCAGCTTGTATTGTTATTGCAGCAATGTGATCAAATGGACAACGTATCAACAGTTTTAAGTTATTATTATTTTTCAGAAAAAGAGAGATTCAAGAATAAGAGATTTGATTGTGGAAGGTGGAAGATTAAGGGATAATGTGCAAAGTACAGAAAGAGTGGTAGGTAATTGGAACAGCCCCCCCAGCAGGAATGTTAGGGTTAACACAGTAAAGAAACCCAAGCATGCCTGTCATCTTGGCTTCAGAGTAATTTGCTAGAATACCTCATTTAGATTTTATGGTACAACATTTCACTCAAAACCAAAGTTTACACTTCAGAGGGATAAGGATTGCATATTAAATGTAGAAAATGTTACTTTTTTAAGGAATATTTCACTAAAAAACATGCATTGTTTAAACAAAGTACAGGTGGACCCTGGGTTACAGACGACCCGACGTACAGGCGACTCGTAATTAAGAATGGGCTCCCAAGGCTTTTTGTATGAGTTTGTTTATATGTTCTGTTTTTTAAATTAAAAGAAAGAGCACAATAGTTTTTGTAACTTATTATTACAGTACAGGTGTATTATTATTATTATTATTATTATTATTATTACAGTATTACACAGTATTATTGTTACCACAAATGAGCCATTATAGTAATGTTAATATCATTATTATTACAGTACTAGCAACTTGCCCGTCAAAAATGACGAATCCATGGCAATGCTGTTTGGCACATAATGTTAATCTTTTTCTACTCTAAGGACCTTCAGCGTTCATTGCGAGCCTCTCCTCGCGTGTCCTTTGTCTCCTCTGAGCACGTTTGGCGCTCATCACAAAGACAGAAATATGTATCTTTATTTTTTAAATACTAATTAATTATTTGAATAATAAATTAATATAGTTTACCTTTTTCTAATTAATATATGTACCAATCAATGGCCTGAAGAGGTAATAATCTCTTTTTATTGTCCTGCAGCATATAATGTCCAGTGGGACTGTTGTTGGCATGAGGAGATTGTGTCATGAATGTCCCAATAGGCTGCGTGCGCGAGGGCAAACCGTTGGTTTAGTTGTGTAAAGCGCTACTTTAGATGCGTAGTGTTATTTGGAAGTTAGTGTTGCAAAATGGCGGTTTGCAAGCATTTACCACCCTTTGTAATAGTGTATTTTGTAGCTTGTACGTTCCTGGGTGAAAGTATTTTTCCTATTTCGTATTTTTTTTTCCTAAGTCCCGCGTCTCGTAATTTTTTGTCTTAAGTCCCGCGTCTCTTAATTTTTTGTCTTAAGTCCCGCGTCTCGTAATTTATTTTCCTAAGTCCCGCGTCGCATAAATTTTTTTTTTAAGTCAAGTGCTTGCAGCCTAAGGCGATCCCGCGTTTCCGTACTGTTTGGAGGCTAACGCCTGCATTTTTCAATGTACGATCGGCTCGTCTTGCTTTGTGAGGCTAAGTCCTGCGTGTTTCATTGCCTCGACTGCTTGCCTCGCTTTGCGAGGCTCGCAGGTGATGAGCGCAGGGGCTTTGTAATGACAACTGCTTGCCTCACTATGCGAGGCTTGCAGGCAATGAGCACCTTTGGCGCACATCGCCTAAGTGCTGCGAGTTTTAGTGCCTCAATGGCTCGCCTCGCTATGTGAGGCTGCTAGTTTTTGGCTCGCTGCGAGTTTTACGCCTTGCCTCGCTACGCTACTAAGTCGTACGCACAACGCAAAGCGTGACAACGTCTCGCAGTTTAACAATTATAATATGTGATTACCCTACTATTATTACCACTTATGAGCCATTAAAGTTATTGTTATTAGTAATCACCATCAGGGACCCGAGTTACATATAAATTCGGTTTAAAGACGTTCTCAGGAACGGATCTTGTCCTTAACCCGGGGCCCATCTGTATTATTTTTTATCTTGCTATAGACTAGAGAATACTCTTTATATCACCTGCTCCCAGACACCACAAGGGCAGTTTGTAGTGTTTGGATATCAGTTTCCAGAATTAGCTTGGTGTATGTGGGGTGGGGGGGACACCTCCAGGAATGGATGGATCCCACCAGAGAGGTCAGATCAGGGTCACAAGGGTAAAGGGTCACTGACATACCAACATTTTTATCATGCTTTAAGGGAGCAGGTTGTGCATGAACAGTGAGTGATCGGAAGTCTGGAATACTTCGTTTTATTCTCTATTTACTACCATGGTGATAAGTAAGATAAACTCATTAGTAAAGTGGGAGGATCATTTCATCTAATTTATGCTTGAATATTTTCCAGTTCAATTGTTTAACACTTTCACTCCTAGTGCTGAATAATAAGCAATTGGATTTATATATTTTTTGGGTGTTCTTTTCTGTGTCCCTTTAAAAGCAGATTTAAGTGCATGACAACTTAAGTGCAGGCCAGGTTAGTGTCAGTTTTTGATGTTTTGTTTGGAATAAATCCATGTTTAATTGCACCTTTCTGCATCATGTATCAGTTAAATGCTCTGTAATTAACTAATCAAATGATTTATACAGAGAGGCACTTAGTAATTAAAAAGAGAGGCTCAAACAAGAGGCACCGAGAGACTTGCATCCTGGAGACCGCACTGGACCTGCCTCTGAGTTTAGAACTAAAGGCCCCAGTTCTTGCTGAAATGAACCGCACACATATAAATACATATGATTTAATTGGTTAACCCCTTTATAGCACTATGGATTATGTTGTTGCATTATAAGTAAAGGATACAAATAATAATAATTGCTTATTCTTAATGATTTTGAGTTAAAGTATTAGATAATTGCTTGATAATTAGTTTTATTAAGCATAACTTACCAGATTCTCCCTCTCTGCTAATAACTTTATCTGACTAACTTTCCCTTGCATTGATAAGCAAGAAAAGCATGTCCATAAGTAATAATTGTTGCAGAGACTTTTAAGTGTTAAAAATGTGTTAAAAATGTAATATTAGTCTTTTATATCAATTGGGCATACTATTCATTCTTATCACCACCTACACTATGATTTTTCGATAAAATACACTTAAAAAAGGACAAAATGTTTATTATATTTTATATGCAGTGGAAACTACCATTTTGGCTTCTGCTAATCAACATCCTGATGGAGGAGGAGACTTTGAATGCAGAGGAAGCTTCTTTCTGCACAGTGGGAATCTGGCTGCTAAAACTGCCAGTGCTTTCAACAGGACTGATGCACAGTTTATTAGTCTGCAAGGACACATTCTCCCAAGAAAGTAGCAGCAGAATTGGCTTAGACAATAAAATGACAACCTATAATAAAATATAGTTGTAGATAAAAGTTAAAAGTTTAAACATTGGCTTTATTTTTATTTGTTTATTTATTAATTGATTTTGCCTATTACAAGTATAGTTATTCAAAAGCCTATATATATATATATATATATATATATATATATATATATAGTAAATAAATAATACATTTGTGTTCACATTTGAACGTCTAAAATACATTTTAAAAAATTGTTTCTTGCTTAGAATTCTGAGAAATTACACTGCATTCTGGGAACCTGGGCAGGGACATGCAAATATACCCACAAAGGCTTCACTCTAATCCAATAGCATATCAAACATGGCTCCCTTTAATCATATGCCTGCTGTATTATACAGCTTTCAGCATAGCTCAGGATGAATTTTATATATATATATATATATATATATATATATATATATATATATATATATATTTGAATATATACATACAGTGGTTTAGATTAAGTTAGTAGCTGAGAAGAACAATATTTTCATATAATCTAGGCTTGAATTCCCATATTTCAAGCTCAATTATCTAAAACTTCTACTTCAATTGTTGTGCAATTGCAACGATATTTATATATATTTGTGCTTTTCACTTCTGTAATAATTTGTACCTTTGCTGTGTAAACTGACTGATTTTAGACAGCAGCCCTCAGCCGACTGAGACCTGTTACAGATGTCACTGCCATTAGTTTAATTTGTACACTGATCCTTTGATTGACACACACGGAAGTTTCCATGCATCATAGATCCACACCAAAAATAAAATATCCAATCCTATAATAGCAGAGACATCCTATTACTGGATACAGAATTCCTGCTTCTAAGCTGTGCGCCCGGTAGGGTATTAATTTAGTTTTAAATAATGTTTGCGCTTTATGACAATGTAACAAAAACACACTAACTCTTCTCTGTTTTACTAATTAATGGATCTGATCTGCACTGGGATTATTAAGATATGTGCCCATATATATCCCCCACTTACTTGCTCAATATAATTCCAATTAAATATAAGAATTAGATCTCTGCTCAAACTGAAACAGTGCTCAGTGCCAGGTGGCAGCTTCAAAGGCTGGTAAAAAAATTGCATGCAATAAAGCACCATTGTAGTGCAAGAAAAATTGCACTTGCTTGCGAAGAAAACTGACAATGGGCCCTATTCTATTAGAAGCCTACAAATGCCTTAAACTCATAAATTTGGCTGCAATATTTTTTTTATTTTTATAAATGCTTAAATGTATTCTATTGACTCCAGCTCACAAATTCGACCTCTGAACTCATAAACCCTGCCTTTTTAAGTCTGATTTCAGGGGGCGTGATCATATGATCTGAAAATATTTAAGTAAGCCTACATAGCCAATAGTAAATGAGACAGTCATCATGATGTCAGTAAAACATGGAAGTTACACGTAATCTGCAATCAGAGGCTACAAATGAATTAGTGAATTAGTGCCAATCACATATATAGTTGTGAGCATACGAGCCGTTGCTCACACTTGCGGGCTCGCGCAGAAACACAGCCGACGTTGGAGCCTCCACCTCCCCAAATGTGGCCCCTCGATTCGCGTGTCCTGTGTTTCCGCAAGTGCTTTGCGAGGACCCGCATTTGCGGTGGTGGAGCATCCCAACGTCCCCACAAATGCGGATCCTCGCCAATCGAGGGGCCACATTTGCGGAGGTGGAGGCTCCAACGTCGGCAGTGTTTCCGCAAATGCGGACTCTCGCGAAGCGAGGGGTCGCATTTGCAGTGGTGGAGCATCCCAATGTCCCCGGGGGCCGCATTTGCGGTGGTGGAGTATTCCACCTCGGCTGTGGTGGAAGGTCCAACGTCGGAACACACACACGCAAGACTTAACAAAAAAAATAAATCAAAGGCGCCTCGCACGACTTAGAAAAAAAACAACTGCATCGTACACGTAAAAGCCATTCCCAACACGCAAAACCGGCAAAAAACGGCCAAAAACGGCGCGCAAGAAAACATCAGAAACACAAGAAATAAACACAACGAACACATAAAAAGCTTACTTACAGCAAGGGGGGGGGGCATCCGGCACCTCGAAAAGTTAATTTACACGTCCATTTAAGTACAAAAAAACGAGTTTAAACTGCCGAAAATCACCTAAGCGAGAGAAAAAATGGCCGCCGAACAAACCGAAAACGAGGCTTCCGACGTAACCGTACCACACTGATATTAACCACCATTTTGAAAACTACTACGCACAAAATGGCGGATGGAACGCAAATTGTAAGCTGGAACGCAAATAGCGCATGCGTATTGCGTTCTAACGGTCTGAGGCACTTGAAAGTTTATAAATACTGCCTACTTTCCAGAAAATTCTACATTTCTACTCAGGTGATGAACGGAGTGACTGGATAGTTAACTGCTGCTGTTACTTGAGAAGAGAATTGTTTCCTAATTTCCTACTTTACATTGTGTAAATTACAACTGAGAGGTAAGCTATAATATATTACATTTTATTATCAAGACAGGACAAAAAAAAAAAACTAAGTATGAAAATGTCATTCATGTAAAGTGACATGTGGCACGCACGTTTATGTGTATAGCCCCTACAACAAACTAATCATAACCCAAACTAATTAAACAACTATATTTAAATGACATAAAAAAATAAAAATAACTATTAAAATATGATTCATATAGATTGATATGTGACACGCACATATATGTGTATCATGTATAGTGACATGTCATACGCACATTTATGTGTGTAGACCCGAAAACAAACTAATGCTAATTGAAACTAATTAAAGAAGTATATTTAAATTACATTAATTTATTGTAATTCAATATATCACCTAAAGCTCAATCTTTCTCCTTTTTTTTACTATTGAAACAGACTCTGCATCAACAGCGTCACTCAAGAATTTGCACCGTGCATTGTGAACCAAAATCCCTTTTAAAGAACACCAACAAAGAAGAAGAGGTAAGATAGAAAAATACATTAAAAAAAAGACCATGCTTTGCTAAATCAAAAAGAAGAAATATACAATTAACCATTTCACTTTCTTTTTCAAACAGACACTACAAGAAGACCGGCGGATTAAGATTGCCAGGAGGGGACCCTCTGTCATTCCACACTTCAATCAAGGTAAAGTATAACAAGTACAAAAAATAAAGGAACTATATATGTTTAATGGCCGCCAATATAACAAATGCAGCACCCAAAAACTAGTGAACACAAAATAGGATAATGATAAAAACATTGCCATAATATCCAAAATAGAAAAAACATTCATTTGCACTGTAGAAAAACATTAAAGCTTCATAAAAAACACTAATTAAGCAAATCAAGTATGCAACATATGGTCGACACAAAATAGGATTGTACAAAAAATCACACAAACAAATAGCAAAGTAAATTAATATTCTTCTTTAATGTTTAAGAACCTATAAGCCTTACAAAGAAGCCTAAATAAACATACCAAAAGTGGTACACACAAAACAGGATTGTACCAAAAATCACACAAACACATAGCAAACTTAATTAATATTCTTCTTTAATGTTTAAGAACATATAAGCCGTACAAGGAAGCCTAAATAAGCATACCAAAAGTTGTAGACACAAAACAGGATTGCACCAAAAATCACACAAAAACATAGCAAACGAAATTAATATTCTTCTTTTAATGTTTAAGAATTTATAAGCCTTACAAAGAAGCCTAAATAAGCATACCAAAAGTGGTACACACAAAACAGGATTGTACCAAAAATCACACTAACACATAGCAAACTAAATTAATATTCTTCTTTAATGTTTAAGAACCTTTAAGCCTTACAAAGAAGCCTAAATAAGCATACCAAAAGTGGTAGACACAAAACAGGATTGTACCAAAAATCACACTAACACATAGCAAACTAAATTAATATTCTTCTTTAATGTTTAAGAATCTATAAGCCTTACAAAGAAGCCTAAATAAGCATACCAAAAGTGGTGGACACAAAATAGGATACTGCTAAAAACATTGCCATCAGATACAAAATAGTAAAAACATTCATTTTCACTGTAGAAAAACATTTAACCTTCATAAAAAACACTAATTAAGCAAATAAAGTATGCAACATATGGTAGACACAAAATAGGATTGTACAAAAAATCACACAAAAACATAGCAAACTAAATTAATATTCTTCTTTTAATGTTTAAGAATCTATAAGCCTTACAAAAAAGCCTAAATAAGCATACCAAAAGTGGTACACACAAAACAGGATTGTACCAAATATCACACTAACAAATAGCAAACTAAATTAATATTCTTCTTTAATGTTTAAGAACCTTTAAGCCTTACAAAGAAGCCTAAATAAGCATACCAAAAGTGGTAGACACAAAACAGGATTGTACCAAAAATCACACTAACACATAGCAAACTAAATTAATATTCTTCTTTAATGTTTAAGAACCTTTAAGCCTTACAAAGAAGCCTAAATAAGCATACCAAAAGTGGTAGACACAAAACCAGATTGTACCAAAAATCACACAAACACATAGAAAAGTTAAATAATATTCTTCTTTACTGTTTAAGAACCTATAAGCCTTACAAAGAAGCCTAAATAAGCATACCAAAAGTGGTGGACACAAAATAGGATAATGCTAAAAACATTGCCATCATATCCAAAATAAGAAAAACAGTTATTTAACAATACAAAGAAACTACCGCTACAATGAACTACAAGCACATATAAACAAACTGTTGATAATAAAAAATTTAAAAAACAAACTTAACATCTCAAACTAAACTAATTATACATTATTTTCTTTTACAGATTAATATGGCTACTAACGAGAGCAAACAAGAAAAGATAAGACGGCAAGCTAGAGAACGACAACGGAGATGGGCCAACCAGCAGACACCAGAGGAGAAAGAAATTCGACGAGAAAAAGAATGCAAAAGAATTGCAAGCAAAAGACTATCAGCTGCAAAAATTCAAGATACACCAAAAAATTATAATAAGCAAACAAACGATTTAGAAAAGGTTCCTGAAATGTCAAATACGTATATTAATAATTAAACAACTTTCCAAACATACACATCTCATTGCCGTCATTTGACGGGCAAGTCGCTAGTAAGTAATATTTGCCAATTGGGCTCACAATCAAGCAATCTAGTATTCTATAAAATGCATTAGATCATCTGTTTTAGTCATTAGGCATTTTATTAGGCATTTTATGTATTAACCCCTTGAGCCCAGGATCGATAATAACATTTAAAAATAATATTTTCTTATTGCATAATTGTGTGTTTAATACATGAATGTCTTTCCATGCTTTCTCGGGCTTGTAAAGTACAGTTTTATGTGTTTAATTGCTGCTACAGCTATAAGTTTTGAAAAAGCCCTTGCGAGTCCTATTTAGTAATATTTTTGACAGAAAAGTGATATTTTTTTTCAGTTGTGGGTTAGACTTTATTTGTGAGCTAGAGCTATGGGTCTAATAGAATGTCGATTTTGTGTAACTGTAATTATTTAGAGCTTATAATATTCGAGCTGTGCTAAAACCAATGGAGTTCTAAGGCCTGTTTTTCTGTAGTGATTGTGGGCGGGGAACCTGTAATTGGATTGCGAGTAGCTAATAGAATATGTGGCAATATATAAAAGCAGTTTTAAGTGTGTATAAATTTACGAATTGGCCAATATCAATTTTAGCAGTTGGATAAGCCATGAAATAAAGACATCACATATTATAATTGTCCAACTACGTTTCGTCGTTACGCTGTTTGCGTAGTACGTATGACTTAGAGATGAGCGCAGCAGGCGATACGCGAGGCTCGCCGTTAAACAGTAGCACTTAGACAATGAGCGTCGCAGGCGCTCATTGCTGGTAAGACTTGCATAGTGAGGCGAGCAGTTAAATCGTAGCACTTAGGCAATGAGAGGCAATGAGCGTCGAAGGCGCTCATTGCTGGCGAGGCGAGCCGTTAAACACGTCACAAGCACGACTTAGAAAAAAAATCCACCTCGGAACCAACTTTAACGTAACAAACACCCACACGCACTAAAAATATGACTATAACGGCCGACCTGCGAGCAACTAAAAACTGTGAAAACACACCAAATACTCACAAAAACTACATAAAAAGCTTACCCATAGCAAGGGGGGGGGGGGGGGGGGCACCCAGGACCTCTGAAAGTGAAGTAACACCTCTATTTACACGGAAATCACCTAAGCAAGAGAAAAAATGGCAGCTGAAAAAAACGAAATTTAAGCTCACAGCCCAGCCACGTACAACTTACCCAAGAAGGGATCCGAGATAAGCTCGGAAACCCGCATTAACCCCAGGGGATCCGAGATAAGCTCACACCCTGCATTAACCCCACATTAACCATCGCAGTGGGGGGTCCCGATTGCACGCGATCGGGGACCCCCGCTGCAATCAAAATTCTAAATTCCTGCATTAAAGGACCCGTTGTAAAAGAAAAAAAATATACACTGTCACCCTGTCAATCATGGGGGTCAATACAGACTCCAATAAGCCCCTCATTAACCCTGTCACTCATGGGGGTCAATATAGACCCCATAAGCCCCTCATTTACCCTGTCACTCATGGGGGTCAATATAGACCCCCATACGCCCTTCATTAACCCTGTCACTCATGGGGGTCAATACAGACCCCCATAAACCCCTCATTAACCCTGTCACTCATGGGGGTCAATATAGACCCCCATAAGCCCTTCATTAACCCTGTCACTCATGGGGGTCAATACAGACCCCCATAAGCTCTTCATTAAGCCTGTCACTCATGGGGGTCAATACAGACCCCCATAAGCACTTCATTAACCCTCTCACTCATGGGGGTCCATACAGACCCTCATAAGCCTCTATTTAATCCCATCAGTACCATAAGGGTATATTAAGACCATTATGGGACTGTTACAACACTACATTAACCACATAAGTGTCATGACGGTCCTCAAGGACCATCATGACACTAAGTATAAACACTACACTGCACTATACCCCCCCCAATAAAACATTAAATCTAAACTAAACACCCTCTACACTAACCTATTAACACCTACACTACCTACCACCTAATAACACCCACCACTCTAATTACCTAGTCACAAAAAAAAATCTACATTAAAGAAAATAAAAAAACCTAAGTCACAAAAAATAAAAAAGGAACATTACAGAAAAAAAAAAAAAAGATTAAACCCCCCCCCCACTACAGAAAAAAAAAATACACACCTGAAAAGGAAATACATCCAATACAATACAATACAAATACATACAATACAATACAATACACCCCTATCTCATATACATCACACAATCTATCTAAATAAATACCATAATCTAATATACATCCTATCTATATAATATACATCCCCAATCTATCTAAATAAATACCATAATCTAATATACAACACATCCTATGCTATCTATTCAAAACGCATACCCCTAGCTAACATACAAAAAATGCTATCTATATATAAACTAATCTAATTCTAAGCTAAAATAAACTAATTAAGACCACTTACCTTTGCAGATGTCCATTGAGATCAGCCACCTACGGAATAAAAAAATAAAAAAATTAGTGCAACACTTTTACAGTACATAAATAAACATTCTATACATTCTAAATATTCTACTCACCTTTCCGGCATGTCCCGTCCTTATTCTTTTAATCCTTCTTCGGAGCGGCACCTGTTAAAAAAAACATAACATTAATACACATACATAAAAATAAAATAAACATAATCTACATTCTACTTACCTCCCCGCGATGTCTCCGGCCTCCTCCAGATCCTATTCTGCCCTGTATAAATAAAAATTAAAAGAAATATACTTACATTTGCACTCACGGACATCCCCAACGCTAATGAGGCTCCCGGAGACTTTTCCGGAAGAAAATAAGCAATGGTGCCTTCTGATTGGTTGAAAACGCTGTCTATCAAATTCACCCAATCAGGAGGCGCCAATGTGTGAACCAATCAGAAAGGGATACACCCTAAAATCCCACTCTGATTGGATAATGCACCTGTCAATCTTAATTTAAACCAATTACAAGGCGCAGATGCCTTCAGCCAATCACAATGGAATACACCCCCACAGGGTGATTGGTTGGAGCATCTGCGCATTCTGATTGGTTGCACTGACAATAGTCAATCACAATGGAATACACCCCCACGTACTGATTGGTGAAGGATTTGCGCATTCTCATTGGCTACTGTTAATATCAATCAATATTACAGCCAATGGGAAGGCGCAGATGTCCTCACCAATGAGTACGTGGGGGTATATTCCATTGTGATTGGCTGATGGCAATAAAGCCTTAGGATTGGTTCAAATAAAGATTGACAGGTGTGTTATGCAATCAGCGTTGTATTTTGGGGTGTATACCGTTTTCATTGGTTCACAATTGGGGTCTTCTCATTGGCTGAATTTGATAGACAGCCTTTTCAGCCAATCAGAAGCCGCCATTGCCAATTTTATTCTGGAACACTCTGTAAGAAGCTCATTAGCGTCTGAGACATCCGCCAGGGCGGATGTGTGTCGCTTTTTTTTTTTTTTTAAAGCACGGATGCTTCCGGAGCAGAACCCCAGGAGGCCGGAGACATCGCGGGGAGGTAAGTATATGTACACTGTGTTTATTTTACTTTGTTTTATGTTTATGTATGTTTACTAATGTAATGTTTTTTTTTTTTAACAGGAGCAGCGCCGGAGAAGACGCAAAGATGAAGGATGGAACATGGAGGACGTGACATGGGACGGGACATGCTGGAAAGGTGAGTATACAATTTAGAATATTTAGAATGTTTAGAATGTTTAGTTATTTCATGTAAACGTGTTGTATTAATTTTTTTAATCTTTTTTACCGTAGGTTGCTGATCTGAAGAAACAACAAGGTAAGTGGTCTTAATTATTTTATTGTAGCTTAGGATTAGGGTTGCTATATATAGAGATAGCATGTATTGTATATTAGATAGATAGGGGGATGTATAGTACATATATAGTATTTATTGTATATTACATAGATAGATAGGGGGATGTATTATTAGATAGTATTGTATATTAGATAGTGGGATGTATATTACATTACATAGTGGGATGTATATTACATAGTGGGATGTATATTACATAGTGGCATGTATATTAGATAGGGGTGTATTGTATTGTATTTAATTGTATTGTATTTAATTGTATTGTATTTTATTTAATTGTATTATATTGTATTTAATTGTATTGTATGTATTGTATTGTATGTATTTCCTTTTCAGGTGTGTAATTTTTTTTTAATTTTGTAGTGGGGGGGGGCGTTGTAATGTATTTTTTTATTTTCTATAATGTTCCTTTTTTTATTTTTTGTGACTTAGGTTTTTTTTTTTGTTCTGTAATGTACATTTTTTAATTTTTGGTGATTTTAGTTTTTTTTATTTTATGTAATGTAGATTTCTGCTTTTTGAGGAATTTAGTTTACTTGAGGCACACAGTACACTCACATTGTGTGACAAACAGCATTTCAACACTTTCTTTTAATGACCGTCATTTTTTGACGGGCAAGTCGCTAGTTATTATAGAAAATTAAACAGAAGATTCCATCTCTCACTCTCCTTAGTGTCTATCTCTCTCACTATTTCCTTCTCCACTTATTTTTTCTTCCTAATTTTGTAAGACCATAAAAACGTGTCTTTATATTAAAAATGTAAAATGTTGACATATTATTTATAGGTAAATACAGATCTATTCTAGCACACTAATTCATCAAGCTCTCCATGGCTGCCATTGCTAGCTGGGTCCATGGGTATTTCTTAGACTTGAATATAGCCCGCTATTATTCAACAGGTGTTTATGATGGATGTAGAAGGTCGACCTCTTGACTTTAGCTGCCAGTCCCACCAGCTGCAAGACCCCAGCACAGGATATTTCAGTCACTACTCCCAATGTGTGGCCACCAAGTAGGTTTCACTGGGCTGGACTTCATGTTAATGGTTAGTATTTTATATCAGCCCCCAAACAATAATTTAGCAGATGGGCTGTAGCTTCCTCTCAAATAAGAAGAGTATCATGGAAGGTCTCTGGATTTCACTTGGAATATAATATACCTATGTATTTCTTTACTTTTGTGCACTTTATTTTATTAAGAAGTCTATAAATGCTATTTTCATCCTAAAATCATACAAATAGTTCTAACTGGTTTCTCCCCTCTACGCTCATGGAGACAGTGTAATTCTAAATACAGGGGGCCTCATTCAATAGCAATTTGGCCATTAAATAGGGCTCTAAATAAGCACATAGCTTTTTTTTTAAAGAAGTTTTTAGTTAGTAAAGACCTTGCTTTTGAAAAGAAGTTCACTAGCAAAAAACTTCTTTAAAAAATATATTCTTTGTGCTTATTTAGAGCTGTATTCAATTGGCCAAATCACAATTGAATGAGGCCCAGGGTGTGCAGGGTCTCATTGTAACCAATCAGTGGCAACATTCTGCAACATGTTACTTTTGAGAAGTCATTGACAGGATACATAGTCTGTGTATTCATGAGCTACCGAGGACAGACCAAAACACATACCAATTGTATGCTTTTGGCCAGAAAAAACAGAGTTTATAAGCACTTATTTCTAAAATAATCTGCATAAAAATAGATACATAGATTTAGGATATTCCTAGTGAAATCCAGAAACTTTCCATGTCCCGTTAAATTGATTTAGTAGGGATCCACAATAAGAATGACATTTTGCCCCGCTCTATATCAAACCTCCTGTCCCCTCCAGATCAGACCCTCCTGCCCCCCAGATCAGACCCTCCTGTCCACTCCAAATCAAATCCCCCCCCCCCCAGATCAGACCATTCTGTCACCCGCAGATCAGATCCTCCTGTCCACTCCCGATCAGAACCTTCTGCTCCACCAGATCAGCCCCTCCTGCCCACTCAGATCAGATCCGCCTGTAACCCTCAGTTCAGACCCTCCTCTCTCCACTCCAGACCAGAACCTCTGTCACAACCAAACCAGACCCTCTTGCCCCCCACCCCGATCAGACCCTCCTGACCCCAGGTCAGATCCGCCTGTCACCCCCAGATCAGATCCTCCTGTCCACTCCAGATAAGAATCTCCTGCCCCACCAGATCAGACCCTCCTGTCCCCTCCAGATCAAATCCTTCTGCCCTGCCAGATCATACCCTCCTGTAACCCGCAGATCAGACCTTCCTCCTGTCACCCACAGATCACCCGCAGATCAGACCTTCCTGCTCCCCCTGATCAGACCTTTATGCCCCCCAGATCAGACCATCCTGTCACCCCGGTTAAGACCCTCCTGCCCCCCAGATCAAATTTGCTCGTCACAATCAGTTCAGACCCTCCTCTCTCCACTCCAGACCAGAACCTCCTGCTCCACCAGATCAGCCCCTCCTGCCCACACAGATCAGATCCGACTGTAACCCTCAGTTCACACCCTCCTCTCTCCACTCCAGACCAGAACCTCTGTCACAACCAAACAAGACCCTCTTGCCCCCCACCCCGATCAGACCCTCCTGACCCCAGGTCAGATCCGCCTGTCACTCCCAGATCAGATCCTCCTGTCCACTCCAGATAAGAATCTCCTGCCCCACCAGATCAGACCCTCCTGTCCCCTCCAGATCAAATCCTTCTGCCCTGCCAGTTCATACCCTCCTGTAACCCGCAGATCAGACCCTCCTCCTGTCACCCACAGATCACCCGCAGATCAGACCTTCCTGCTCCCCCGATCAGACCCTCATGCCCCCCAGATCAGACCATCCTGTCACCCCGGTTAAGACCCTCCTGCCCCCCAGATCAAATTTGCTTGTCACAATCAGTTCAGACCCTCCTCTCTCCACTCCAGACCAGAACCTCCTGCTCCCCAGATCAGACCCTCTGTCATCCCCAGATCAGCCCTGCCTATCGCTAGATAAATGTAATTTTTATACCACGTTTCTGATTGGGCAATGAGGCCGCTGTTTTATAGTATGCAAATCAGGGACCTCCCTGTAACTTTGAGAGTGTACTGCATGGGAAGTCCATTCTGTCAGCACCTCAATGACCTTTGAAGTTTAGTGGATCTGTGTTATAAAGTAAGATCCAACATAGGTTGTCATTATAGTCTCATCCCATGTCCAACTATAGGTCCTTTACTGTGCCCCCCTGAGTGGGTCTTCAGACCCTCAAATACTTTTCATGGCTTCCGAGAACGACTGCAGTGTCATATTTATTGTATGCTCTTATGAAGGACTTTATTTGATAATAAATGTTTTACAAAGTTAAAATAAATAAACACAGCCTTTTCTTAATTAATATATACCATTTTTCTTTAGTGGTGGCAAACATTTACTTTCATTCCTAACAGGGATGGGAGGAACTTTGGATCAGATAAGATCTATATTCAGCTCTGTATAAAGACTACCACTGTGAACAGCCACTTGACAATATAACTAAATTGATTATTAAGTCCAGGTAGATTAACCATCTTCCTCCGGCTCATAGTTTACACAGCGGCTTATGTTGTTAGTTTGTTACATACTTTAAAAACATATGACATTTAGTCTCAAACTACAGTGGCCAAAGCCTTGTAACGTCAGCACTAACACCTTCAAACAAGTCCAATTACTCCATTGGAAAACTGGGAATGTTAATGCTGCCCCTTGATCTTTTACAACTCTAGGACATAGTCTTATTGGCCTATTGGGAAATCTGACCCTAACCAGCATGTGAGCATACATCTAAACATCTAATTTATCATGTTTTCACTGACCGCCTCGTATAGCTATGTGGATAATGGTACCAACCTGGAAATAAAAAAGTATCTTTTTTTCTGCAATGAAACTTGAATAAAATAGAAGAGTGGGCAGATAAATGGCGAAGAGATTCAATGCAGAGAAAGTAAAGTTGTGCATCTGGAAAGCAATCACCGTCCACCCAAGAAGAAACTGGAAACCCACGCCAGTATCTTTGCCATGAAAACCTTATGGACTGGCACAACCAGACACAAGATGTGCCTGGCGTGCTGTGGTCCATAGGGTCACAGAGAGTCGGACTCAACTGAATGACCAAAACAACAACAAAATGAATAACAGGGATTGGATGGATTTGAAGTTATGAAGAGATTTATATTCTCCAGAATAATGTGTATATAGGGAATATGATTACCTCATATAAACACAACCGAACTCAATATAAGGCTATGTCAGGTGATTCTTTACTTGCCAGGCCATTTATAGTGGACAAGAGATCACCCTTGAGGCTAGAGGGAAATAGATTTAATTTGAATGAAATAAAAGGGCAGTCAGAATGTGGAGGTTATGACAGTCAAAGGAGATTATAACAGAGGGACATACAGGGTTATTACAGTTTATTAAAATAGGAGGGATATTGACCCAAGGAAAATTATGATTACCAGTTTTTGGATCAGGAAATATTTTTAGCTCTAACTGACAATTATTCAATGGAATTTTTTGGTTTGCCTTCCTCTGGATCAATTTGCATAACACAAGCAAATCTAAAAAAGGTTTAATTTGATGTATTAATAGCCTAATTTGGTCTCCATAACTATGTAATTATTTTAATAAAGGCAACACTGGAGTCCCCAAAAACAATTTTAAACAGTTTTAATTCAATATTTTCAGGAATCAACCATTCTTGTGCGCACAAACTGCACGGCAACACGGCAAGTAAGGAACATTCATGAACATTTAGGTTGAACTCATAACATTTTTGCTTGGTTGTTGTGTCGAACACATAAACTTGGAGCCTTCAAACCATGATTTATGTGTATCCCACTAGACGGGGGGTGCTGGGGAAGCTCTTCCTCATTCCCATGCATTTCTCCTGGTCAATGAAGAGAGAGTTAGCTTTGACGGACAGTTCGTGCTCCAGGTTGGACTTGGTGTGGACCAACATCTGTAGGGTGTCCTCTGCATCTCGGAGACGTTGTTGCAATGTTTGGATGGTCTCGTCTATCTCAAAAACTTCTTGGACGAGCCTTGGAAAGAGAAATGGTTATGGGCTAATGGTGAAAATGGTGGATGTCAACTGCTTGGAAACAAACTTGCGCTTTTTACTTAACAACATCACTGGTGTCTTGGAATCTAAAGGTCACATGAAGGCATTCAAGGAAAATGTCCCTATTTGGTCTTAAATGAAACAACCCCTTATTACCCATCAAACCCTGCCTTGGTCTACATGCTCTTGTCCAACAGATGTTGGTCATTCAGTCTCATCATGTCTCATCTGGAAGATTTACTAGAGAATCATCAGTGGCTTTTCTACACTATGTAGGTTCTACTTCCATCTCCATCTCCTTACCTCATCTGGGCAATGTCCCGACACAGTTCCACATTGGGTCGCCTTGTGCGTTCATCCAGTCGTGTCTGTGCCACTTTCATGGGAGCCATTTTTTCCTTGATGGCTCTTTTGATGGCATCAATGGTCATTTCAGTTTGGAAGATTTCCTGGAGAGTCTACAAAAGAAACAAAAAAGTAAAAATAACTGAAGAGGATATAGTTTATACTCAAAATCAACTATGTATCTATAGATTGGGTTTATTTTGCTTGATCATGATGGGCAACTAAGCAAATCATCTGCAATATTAGAATATATTACATTATAAGACACTTTTACATTAAATGCTGGTCCTAGGCTTAGAGCATTTAATAAGGTAAATATTTAGAGACTGGATAAAAATTTTGGCAGAATTTGGGGTAAGAAATAGGTGAATTCAAGCAATGATCTTCAAATGAAACCCTGATGAGAGACTGGGGAGTCAAGAGCTTGGTATAACCCTTGGCATCGTGCACAGCTGTGGTATAACTAGAAGTAGGGGTAGGTAATACTTATGGGGTTTATTGAAATGGATGTTCCCTAAGTTTGGTACAGTGTTTTAAAGAACTCAAACTCCTCTGTATGTGTCTGTTTCTTTTTTTAAACATTGAGACCAACTCAATGTAACACAATGAATATGTCTTTGCACTTTTATAACACAAACAAGCGCCTTTGTTAATATGCTTCCCAGGCAAGAATGAGTCATGGAAGCTGAAATTTAACAGGTAGAGGAGTACTTAATGGCAGAGCCCAGGATCAACGGAGGGTGGGGCAGTTGTTCACCTGTTTTATTTATAGCATCACATTGACCAGCTGTCCTGTCCAGTCTGGGTGACCACACACAGCAGGTGACATGATGTTATGAGGTCAGGATCCCTTCAGTTATATATAGATAATCTGTGCACTGCCCAACCCTCAACTCTTACGTTTGTAACTTTATGATAACATCTATTAGATTAGTTGACCATAATCATCACACAGGAAATGCACAAAGACTTGGATCTTGCAAGACTTTTGGCGTCTTAATTACCAAAAACAATTTTGTTACATAGTTGTAGAGGCCTCATAATTGATGTTCTTCTAATTAAAATTTGGCTTTATGATTTTTGCTGCATGTTTATGAACTTAGTGTTCAGTATTTTGTAAGGTTTTTTCATTTCGCAGTGGTCATTTAACTAGATCTCCTCACTCCCTTTCTATGCCCCTTTCTTTCTCTCATTTCTTGTCCTTCATTTGCCTATCTCTCTCCTCCTCCCTGCCTGTGCATCATGCTCCCTTACTCTCCCACAATATTCCTGACGCTCTCTTATGCTGCCCTCCACACTCTTTCTACATTGCACTGTCTGTCTCTCTCTTTCCTTGCCCCACCTACCCATCATTGCCATGCATGCCTCTCTCTCCCTTCCCCTGTCTGTCTATCTTTCTATCTTTCTCTCCTTTGCCCTGTCGGACTTTCACTCTCTCCCTTACCATGCCTGCACAGCCTACCTCTTTTACTGATCATCACGCCACCTCTTTCCCTGTCTGCCTGCCTCTCCCTTCTTTTCCTGTCTGCCTCTTTATTTCTCCATTAACTCTCTCCCTCACACTATCTACATTTCCCTCTCTTGTTCTCTACTTGCCTCTCTCTTCCTTGGCTTGCCTCTCCTTCTCCCTTGCCATGCCTGCCTGCCTTTCTCTTTTCTCGCATGTCACTCTCCCTTTGTTGACTTTCTCTGCCCCTCTCTTTCCCCTTTACCTTATAAACCTGTCTCTTGTCCCGTCTGTATCTCTCCCCCTAATCCTACCTACCTCTCTATTTTCCTATCTCTCTATCGTATACTAACTTGGCCCTTTCCCTTTTTTGCCTTCTCCCTCTCTCACTTATCCTGCCTCCTTCAATCTAAATTATATATTCTTATTCTGTTTACCTACATATTAAATTGACAAATAATATTTACAGGATTCCTTTATTCTCCCCATTCAATTCCTTGCTCAGGCACATTCCTGGTGTAATACCCCTTGGCACACAAGATCCTGCCAGTCCCTGACTATTTCACTACTTGGCCCTATGCCCTGAGATACCCAGCCTGGCGTCTGTCTGCTACTGAACACTCACACATTTGGGAGACAAGAAACTGCTCAACACAATAAGCCTGTTATGCCTATCAACTGCTATCCAGTAGGTCAAAGAGGACTGGGCCTAGGCAGGCAAGCAACTGAAGAGTCTACCAAATAATTAATACCATGTCATTTCTCAATTAGAATTGTGTTGCAATTCTTAGCTTGCTGACCAGCTTCTTTAGGTAGGAGGAGAATGCAGGATAAGCTTTTATCTGCACAATGGGATTGTGGCAGCTAAAACCACAAGTGATTGCAACAGGACTAATGGAAAGTCAATTAGTTACAAGCACACACACATGAGAAAGTAGCAGACATAATTCCTTGTTAAGAATAATTGAATATAAAAAATAAAAATGTAATTTTTTTGTCTATTTATTTACCCTTTACATTGTTTTGCCATTTAATAGGCTCAGTTATGCAAAAGTTCATACAACATAATAGGAATGCAGTGGTCTTTTAAAGGGATATGTACGTTTTCTGGATTGTGAATGCAGAATTAATAGTATATGAAAAAAAAATGTTTGCATGAAAAAACACCAAAATAAACATTTAAACACTTACCTTGAAGTTAGCAAAAACTATTGTAATTTCTTACAGGTTAAAATTAAGGTTAACACCCCCTCCAATTTGTTTTGGCCAATCCGGTTAGATGGAAGATTTGAGACATAGCACTATGTTAGTTGCTATGGCAACACCACACAGCATATACAGAAAGCAGGGATGAGTCATATCCCAGCAGTGACTGGGAGACTGACAACACTGCTCTACTATTGGCTGAGCAAGCAAGAACAGGTAAATAGCGGGTTAATATTGCTCCCCGGATGCTGCATGCTGATTGGGTGGGGATCAGAAAGTTTTGGAGACACCCTCTGGGGTTGTCAACATAACCATTAGAGGGATTTTTAGATCTTAAAAATGTTTTATGAGATGTGCTGCATACATATAGGCTGCTTTTTTGCCTAAGGAGTACAGAATTAATCCAGCAAATTTATAGACATCCCTTTAATGGTTGGCATTAATTGTCCAATGCCAATACAACAATGGTTTCCAACAGCCGACCTTTGAGAGGTTTTTTGCTCCTGAGGTCCGGCAGATAAAGGATGAGGAGAACCTGGCACTTTATACACCACTACCATAAGGCATAGTTATAGACAGATTGATTATTGGGGAAGTTATCTGTTGATAAAATGTGCCCTATTCCACAGTGCAAAACGAAATAAAAATGTAGTTTGTTGTATATATTTACACATATATACAATATAACCCTGTCCAAAATGTCTGGATCATGGCTGGTGACCAGCCAGTGCCTAGATCAAAAGTTGTGACAGTCTCTAGCTTACAGTATATTAACAATGGTGGGCAATTATTGTCCCAAATGCGGTTTAATTATGATCCTGCATTGACCAGTCCAAAGGAAACTCCATGACATTAATATGTATTGATTAGAGGAGAGACGGGGATATGAGAGAGACCTGTACATATAAGGGTTTAATAGAGTTCAGAAGGAATAAAATAGGAATGTAAGAACAAGAGGTTGTGTTTTGAAGTTGGAAGGTGAAATATGTAGCAGTAATGTGCAAAAATACTACTTTATAGAAAGTATGGTTTATAAGTAGAATAGCCTTCCAATGGAAATAGGAGGTCAAACACAGCATGCCTGGGATAACCATAAGGCTATTCTTAGAATTAATTAAACTTTTAGTTAGATATTATGGGCAGACTAGATGGGATTTTATCTGCTGTCAAATGAATGTTTTCATCTTAAACTAAAACAAATATATACACACAACTTATTGCAGACCAGAATAGAGTATTATTTGTGTAATTTCTCAAACCTTGGCCAGGTGATTTTGCAGCTTGTTTTTGGCGTCTACAATCTCGGCAATTCGGTTGGTGAACATTACATTAACGAGGTTAAATTGATTCCACATTTCATTAGAGGTGACATTCAGTAGGTTCTCCACGTCCTCGCGGAGTTTGGCGGACTGTGCGCGCTCACTCTGAGACCGCAGGATGTTATCATCACTGAATTTCGCCCAGGACTCTGGGATGGAGATACTAGCAGATAAAAAATAAAAATGTTAGGGATAAATGGAAGCACAACTCACAGTAGAACCACCTTACCCAGAAGGCCAACAAGGTTTAATCTAGAAATTCAATATGGAAATCTTCAGAGTCTGCTAAAGATTATCTCCAAAAAGCATGGATTATACAGAGGTAAATTTAGTTTATTTGTTACATACTTCACAAATGGTGAGGGTTTTCCAAAACTACAGTTGTCCTTTAGAGCAGTGGTTTTCTTTTTTAACGGATTGGTCATAAGGGTTTTAAGATTAACCTGATTAGATAAGAGGTTTAACAATCATTCATTGGCGGCCCCCAACTACAGAAGTTTGTTACCAAGGGAACCACTGTAACACAGTGATACTCCAGTCATTGGAAAGTATTGTTTGTGTTGATATAACTTTGTGCATAAAAATTTAGCACTACCTGCTAGACAAAACCACATTTCCATTGAACGCCCCCCCCCCCCCCCCCCCCCCCATTGGCCTACAGTGGCTCTTTAAAGAACCACAGGCTGTAATGAAGTAACGGTAACCATCTGAATAACATAAATGATAGTGCAGTTTAAATAAAATGCCCTTACGTTGCGTCAATGCGCTCCACTCCTCGGTAGTAGCCAATACCGTCGGAGCTGTTCCTCAGGTTGTGACACTTGTCATCGATTCGATATGCCGACTGCTTGTCGCTGATGTCTCTCTCTGATTCGTGCTGAGCTGCGCGGTTAGATCTGCAGCATAGAAAACCAAAATTACTAAGCTGATAGGGTTAATTCATTGCATAAACTAATTTTTTCTGAATTTCATATGGCTTTAAACTAACATTTCTACAACCAGACTGTCTGGTGGTAATTAGAAATAACCGCACATAAGAAAGAGATAACAGACCACACTTGATGTGTGATTGACATGTTTGAAATGCATTTTTTAATAACATTCAATAGTTTTACATTATAGCATAATGGGAACCTCCTCTGTGTCACTCTAATGATTATCAGTAATAATATTATTACATGCAGAGTTTAGCAATTTGGGGGCTTTTAGGAGGGAATAATTTTGGGGCTCACAACCCATTTGTTATCCCTATCCTTTCCTCTGTTCTTCTTTCTACCGTGATGACCACTTTATTTATAGTATGCTACTTTAACTATTATATTTTGATTTAATGGAATTAATTATTATATGGCACTACACTAGGCACTTTAATTGTTTCACATATATATTAATTGCACTATGTCTATACCCTACTATTACTAATGTATATTTGATATATACCAAAGAGTACTCTAATTGATTAATTACTAGTTGATGTAATACACAGCAACACATATTGATATATACTATTGTCCTTGTGTCCTAATTAGTATTGATACTGTTGGTGTATATGCTCTAGATTTGGGAAATTATGTTTTTTATCTTTTAATTTTGGTTTAATGATAAAAATAAAGTACATTTTATTAATTGGTGTCACTCCTGGCTTATTAGAGCCATGATGGTACAGTTTTGAATATGGTTGTTGGGGTGAAGGTTGGTCAATTAGACGTTTCTGTGTCACTTGGTGTGTGTTTAAATGGAAACATATTGTCGTTGCTCCTAACAGGATCAGAAACCGATGCAGAGTGGGAGGAATGTGCTATTCAAATAACATTTCTATTCAGTTCTTTTGAAAAATGGCCACTTTGAATTTACAGTTTACAATAGAAACTCACATTCGTTTCCTTCAAGCTACAGACAGACTATCCAAGATGGAAGACCCCATCACTCAAGCAAAGCTAAATATACGTTTTTTTTATAAAATACTTTCATGCTCATGGCTTACATAGTTGCTAATGTTGTTAGTCTGTTACATACTTTACCAACATGTAAAGTTTTTCCCAAACTACAGTGCTCCTAGATCATTGATTCCCTCTCATTGAGGCCATGATTTAGGTTTTACACTATTTGAATACGAGTAAGGCCATTAGGAACTACCTGCCTCACCTCATGGTCACACAGTGTTAAACCTAAATCATGACCCATCTGAAGGTCCTTCAGGTGAAGGGTGGTAATCTCTGTTATAGATTATGACCTTTTCAGGACGTCTCAGATGCATGCTGTTTTATTTTAGTCTCAACTTAGTAGCAAAGAAAAAAAAAATTGGAAATAATTAAAAGCAAAACAGATCCTTACAGAAGCTGCTCGGAGGATTTGTCCAGGTGTCGTCTCATACGCTCCTGGCAGGACCTGATACAGTCCACTTCCTGATCAAACCAGGGGAAATAAGAGAACAATCTTTAGATATAGACACTGAAAATATATACTATTTAAACATAAATAACCTACATTTGCTACATACATTTGCAGTATGCTCCTTTAAGTCTAGACACATTTCAATTGAAGCAGCTAAAGGATTCTCTGTATTCAAGAACTTGTGATAACAGATGGACAGAAACATGAATGTATATACTAACTAATTCAAAAGATAACTAATGTATGTAATTCAGTTTTTATATTGTTAGATTATCCAACATGCAGTGCACTCCCTGGATTATGGCAGCTATCCTGACTGTCAGTTTGGTCTCACCTGCAGTAGCTGTTTCTCCACATCATCATGCACCAGGTCTATAGACATCCTCTTCTCTCTGTGATATAGACACTCCTGGGCCACCTGTACAAGCAAATGAGAGAGTCTATGACAAATATTTTGAGATTCCTTCTCTTGGTTGGTTCTGCAAGGACCAAACATCACAAGCACCCTGCAAAGGCATTTAAAACTCTCATTGCTGCACCCAAAAAATGTCAGCTTTTTCCTTTAGGTTCTTTAGACAGTTTAGTCTTGAAGGGGAAATATGTGGAATATATATCACTGTATTAAATCCAACAAAAGCATTTAATGAGAAGTTGTAAATTATGGTCCAGTCAGGACCTGATGGAATGTGCCTATAAGCTCAGTGGTCAGGTGAAATCAACAGTTTGAGTGCCATAAAAGCAATCATGCCAACATTTTCAACTAATTGTAAAACGATAACAAGAGATTTAAATAAAAAAATAACATATTTTAGGTTTGGATTTAACTTGTGCAGAACTGGGCCCTATGCTGTTATGCTGGTGCAGGCTGGCGCAGCGCAAGGCAGCAGCAGTGGCGGTGAGCATCCGCAAGATGGCGCTGCCGATATTCCGGTGCCATATCAAGGCTTAGGTAAACTGTTATGGTTAGGGTGAGGGTTAGGGTTGGGGTAAGGATGAGGGTTATGGTGAGAGTTAGGATGAGGTTTATGGTGAGAGTTAGGATGAGGGTTAGTTCAAGGGTTAGGCTAACATTATAAGCTTAGAACTTCACTCACATATCGGCAGCATTGCAAATTACCGGCAGCGCCATCTAGAAGTTGGAGGACGCCCTGCAGCGGCAGATCTGTCCCGAGAACATTACAGGATAGATCCCAGAACTGTCTTAATGACTTCAGTAGCAATTTAAGTGTTAAAGTTGTATCATTTTAGGGCAGGGGTGTCAAACTCGGCCCTGGAGGGCCACACCCAGGCCTGGATTTGAGGATTTCCTTTCTGTGTACAGGTGAGTCAGTCAGGATGACTGCAGAAGCAATAGTCTCACCTGCTTGTAGCAAGGATATCCACAAATCCAGGCCTGGGTGTGGCCCTCTAGGACCGAGTTTGACACCCCTGATTTAGGGCATGCTCTTCTGGCTTTATAACCCCCCACTGTAGGTTCATCCAAGCCTGGGATGTTATCACAATAATGATACAATCCGATACACTGAGTATATGTGTTACATTGTGTATTTTGTGTGTCAGTGGTTACAATGTAATTCATGTTGTTACAATGAAACAAAACTATGGTCAACAGACTGTGGTTAATGACGGGCCGGGGAGTGCTGCAGTGTATTATCCCCAGGCCCAGGGTGTCTCAGTGTTGGTAGCAACCAGTGTTAGTGTGTCCCGGAGTATTGTTACCTCTCCGTGCCTGGGGTATGTTACGGGAAGGCATGGATACTGGGTGTAAGAAAATGATTGAGGGCAGTAACCTTATCATATTACATAAAAGTGCAACATTGTAGAGCTGAATTGAGAATAACTTAAAAATGCTGAATTTTAGTTAGAAAAAAAATATTTTCTAAAATAAAAATAAACATTAACAGTAATACTTGCTGTTATTAACTATTTTGAGTGGAAGCTTTAGATAACTGAGCTTGAAAATTGGATAGTTTAAGAAAAACATCTAAGTCCCTAATGTGATTAACTATCTTAGGGATAAGAAACCACACAAGCATGCCCAGTTGGTATAGCATAGAATAATGGTAAGTCTTTAACACTTATAAGTCAATGTGACTATTTTTATTTATCAATCTGGGCATGCTCTTGGGGTTTCTTACCCCACTTTGAGAGATAGTTCATCACATGAGATAAAGTTATTAGGAGGGTAGGTCTGGGATCTTTGATATATAATTTTGAATCCATATGAAATAGAAGTATCTGAGACTGTATGGCAGAGTTTAGTGACAACCCGGACCTTTGGACTTGGAATGTTACATGTTATTGTGGCTATAATATGTTATACAGGTTCAGTAAAAATGCCAGTGATGTCAATGTGGGCAACAAGGAAACCTATGTAATGCATATACAAGACACAATTTTGTATTCTCTCTATATATATTCCTGTTTATTTATATACATTATACTCTAATTTAGTGACTCTGTCCTCCCTATCAGGCCCAAGCAGATCAGACCCTCCTCTCTCTTTCAGATCATCCTATCCCCACATCAGACCCTTCTGTCGTCTCCAGATCAGACCCGCCTGTCCCCTCAAGATCAGACCCTCCAGTAGACTTTGGATCAGACCCTCCTGTTATCCCCATATTAGATCCTCCTGTCCCCCATCAAATATTTCTGTCCCTTCCAGATCAGACCCTCCTGACACCTTCAGATCAGACCACCCTGTCCCCTTTGTCAGACCCTTCTGTATCTCTCAAGTTTAGACCCTCCTTTCCCTTCCAGGTTAGACCTCCCTATCCCCTCCAGATCAGACCCTGCTGCCCCCTCTAGATGAGTCCCTCCTGCCCCCTCCAGATAAGACCCTCCTGTTTCCTCCAAATCAGACCCTCCTGTCCCCTCCAAATCAGTCCCTCCTGTCCCCTCCAAATCAGACCCTTCTTCCCCCTCCTTTCTCCTCCAGTCCAGACCCTCCTGTCCCCTTCTGATCAGACCCTCCTGTCCCCTTCAGATCAGACCGTCCTTTCCCCTCCAGATTGGACCCTCCTGTGTTTCAGATCAGACCCTCCTGTACCCTTCAGATCAGACCTTATCTCCTCCAGATCAGACCCTCCCGTGTAATTCAGATGAGACAATCCTGTCGACTTGAGATCAGACCCACCTGTCCCCTCCAGATTAGACCCTCCAGATTAGACTCTAATGTACCCTCCAGAATAGACTCTCCTGTCCTCTCCAGATAACACCCACTGAAGGTGACAAATTACACTGTAAATTTAAATCCTTTTAATCTACACTTTGTCAAATCTTTGAATGATTTCACTAGCTGCAGAATGACTGCTCTTTGCTTATAATAACTTTATCAGAGATTAGGAAGATTATGGTTTTCTACAGTGTGATTAATTACTAGAAAGGCAGATCTTCTGTACACAGGATGCACATGACAGGATGGTATCATTAGACAGTCACCTGTCTGCAATTTGACCCTCACGTCGGAGGTGCAGCCAGGGACATAGAAAGATGTCTCATTTATAATTAATCCTATGCTGAAGATATAAGCTTTTTAGAAGTAAATCTATTAGCAGTGGCATTATCTCCATGTTTAAATTAGCGGGCAGCTTGCAGTGAGGTCACAAAAGAAAGAAATCCTTTAGTGGCTAACAGAAGATGTTGCCAAGGAAGCAACAAAAGTTAATTAGATTAACACGTAACCTCCATATTTAAAGGCATATTAAAGTGCGGTGGGTTATGAATGCATCCTGTAGAGGAGCATCATAACCCACCTAGCAATAAAAAAAAAACTGTTGCAGGTGATGATTTTGTAAAAGTGTACCCTGTCGATGTAAGCATGCTCAGATATGCAGCCAATCAGCAATGCTGAATGCAGCCAGCATAGATGACTATTACTTAAAGGACCATAAATTGATATTCAAGTAAAAATGTTTGAGCGGTTACACAGTTGTTCTTTGGATACACCCTTTCCTTGATAAATTCTGACAAATTATTATACCAACATTTCAGCTTCTTCTTCCTATTTAATTTGTCTTTTAGGCAAATGAGCATTTAAGATCTTCAAGAGCCAGCCATGATCTCTGTGCAAGAATTTCTTTGTGAGTGAGTGCATGAAATTTACTGGGGCTGGGAGAGCTAATGGGGCAATTCACTGGGGCTGGGAGAGAACAGAGGGGCAATTCAATGGGGGTGTATAGGGAGACGCCTTTCCTTTCGTCTTCTGCTATTGCATTCTTTAGTACAAGAGCTTTCCACAGCAATACATAACATTGTTATCTGCATTCAAATCCCATGCCATTTATGATGCCAAAAAAGGTCTCTCCCACTACAGCATAATTGCATATAATTATAATTAAATCACATATGACATTTATTTATTAAACTTTGTGAAATAGCTGTTGTCCTTATCAAGTCTAGTTCTTCAAAAGAGTAGTTTAAATATGGAACTTCAATGGTTTCCATCCAAGGTGAACAGATGAAGCAATAGCAATCCACACTATAGTATGATTGCATATATTAGTTAATATTTTAAAGGCTTTGTTTTTTTATGAAACCATTTTTCTGAAGTGTACTTTATCAAAAGAGCATGTATAAAACTGGGACTTTTACCATGAACTTAGCCTTCTGAAAATGGCACTGGCATCCCTGAAAGCTGTATTTATAAGATTAAATTGCATTACCTTTCCTTATTGTCCTAGGCCCTCATTCAATTGCAACTTGGCCAATTGAATAGGGGTCTAAATAAGCACCTAACATATTATTTTTAAAGAAGATTTTAGTTAGTAAACATCTATCCAAAAGCAAGGTTTTCACTAACTAAAAACTTCTTAAAAAAAATATCCTATGTGCTTATTTAGAGCCTTATTCAATTGGCAAAATCGCAATTGAATGAGGGCCCTAATATTTACACAGAAGTCTTCGGGCCTCATTCAAATGCAATGTGGTTAATTGAATAGGGTTCTATATAAGCACATAGCATATTTTTTTTTACAGATGTTTTTAGTTAGTGAACTTCTATCCAAAAGCAAGGTCTTCACTAACTAAAAACTTCTGTAAAAAAAAATATGCTATGTGCTTATATTGAGCCCTATTCAATTGGCCAAATCGCATTTGAATGAGGCCCTTAGTGTGTGGGGTTAGGTGCCACTGTATATTATTTAGAAACATTTAAACATAGAGAAAAGTATACTTTTAATTGCCATTTGTCTTTGTAGTGAGAAGAATAACCAATTTATGAGTGTATGTTCAGTCGTGTCCGACTCTCGGTGACCATATGGACCGCAGCACGCTCGGCACATCTGGCAGAGATACTGGAGTGGTTTTCCAGTTCCTTCTCTAGTTGACTGCAACTTATTAGACCTCTCTGCTATGACCTGCCCATGTTGAGTGACCCTACATGGTATAGTTCACAAAGATTTATAGCAGTACACAAGCACCTTCTCCATGACAATGTTGCGATCCAGAGGGGGACCAATTCATACCAAATGTTTATTTGTTAAAATATATATACAGTATAAAAAAAACACCATTACTGACCTTACTCTCTATTAAATGTTTGGGGGTGGGGGGTCCATGAACATATCTAAAGAATCTATTATTTATGAATCTTGCACAAACATACCTAAGACACAGACTGTGTTGATCTAATTTATAGCATATATTGCACGAAATAAAACCTTACAAGATTCATTTAAGTTATAAGTAATTTTAATATATTATAATACAACTTATTGCAATTTTTAATTGAATCCCTGAAAGCTTACAATAAAGCCCTCAACATGTTGACATTGAAGATACCCATTCAATAACTGGGACCTTTGCTGTGTCACTTTAAAGTGCTGAACGGGAAGTTAAAAGACTGTAGGATTTACTTATTAAAAATAGGAAACATTTGATATAATGACCACTCAAAAAGGATTACAACACCTCTACAAATCACTCTTTGTTTATGATAGTTGGGCTTTAAAGCGAGCAATTAGCTAACTAATTACACTGATTTGTATAGTAATCCTTCTGTACACATACAGCTGTGTCAGGGCCTCATGCCATGGATAATATATATATTGCATTTAAGTCCTTATCTAATATGTTTGTTTCCAAAAACAAATAAAACTATATATAAAACTATATACTATACTATATCGTATCCCCTCTCACTTCTCTAATCTATACATATCAATGTCATGGCGTCTCATTTTAAGTTGTGTCTATAAGACCATGCACCATTTTATTTGTCTCCTTTGAATGGTCTCTAATATATTAATATCCTTTTGGAGATCCGGCCTCCAGAACTGGACTGACTGGGGGTCTATAGAGGGACATTAGTGCCCACCTTTCTCTGCTGCTAATTCCTCATTCTATTGACTATTTACTTTTCCTGCTTGCACATTTTGTGAAATACTAATAATAGAGGGGGGGATAGAAGGACATAAAGAGTAAGGGAAGAGAGGAGAGAGAAGGGAGATATAAGAGACAAGAGAGGAATAGAGAGGAGAGAAGGGAGGCCAAGTGAGAGCAAGAGAGAACGAAAAGAGGAGATAGATAGATAGACAGAGAGACAGAGACAGATAGATAGATAGATCACACCATTTCTTCTTTTTCTCCAGGATTTGTGAATTACCGCTTAAGTTTGCCTCTTACCTGTAATGGTCCTTCAGTTTCAGCCAGTGCCCTCTCCAGTCTCTTCTTGACCTCGGACAGAGCGTTGGTTTCTCCAATCATCTGGTCAATTTCATGGTTGATCTCTGACTTCCAAAACACAATGTCATTGACCCGCTCTCCTAAATCTTTGCTGGTGTCACTCTGGGCCTTCCTTGTCCTCTGATCCTTCTCTTGTATTAATCTGCTGGTGTCCACTCTAAGCCGCTCTGCACTACGCCTGGAAGTCTCAGAGTCCCGATAGTTGGTTTGGTTTGATTTGTACCAGTCATCTGTTGAGTATCTGGTGAAAAGTGCTGTACGGTTGGCCGGGAAGGGTAGGATTTGAGCTGGGGACAAGCCTGGGACGCTCTTTGAGAGTGGTGCCAATGTTGGGGTGGCTGATGCCACTTTGTAGTAAGTGCTTGGTCTCCATGGTAGAGTGAGGCTATGGCTCAATGAGTAGTGAGGGAACCGGTTCTTGTAACTTGATGCCATTGTAGAAATGGCAGGGAGGAAACTGGCAGGAGTCGGTCTTGGACGGGCATATGTTGCAGTAAGAGTTGACCCTAGAAGTTCCATGTTGGTGTATCCAATGCCTACAGGAGAAAGAGAGCAACCTTAATACATACTAAAAATATGTGCATGGACTGTCCTTTGAAGTAGGTTTTCGGCCAGGCAAGTTTGACGTGAATTGGTCAGGTTACCACGGAGACTCTAGAATGGGCTTTAACAACATATTCCACTAGACCGTGTCACAAATGAAGAGGGGGACATTGACCGATGACAGATACATGGAAACAATCATATACACCATACAATGCCCATTCTCATATCTATTTATGAAAACTCACACTTTATTAAAGGGCTACTGTGCTCTAATATTTAAAATATACTCTTGTGAAGAACTACACTTGAAAACAGGAAAATGCTTTAGGAATGTTAGTTTATATACAATAATTCTGTTGTGTAATCTACTAATTTGGTTTCTCCTGATCAACATCCTGAGGAAATTTTGAATGCAAATGAAGTTTCTATCTGCCTATTGGTAATCTAAACTGCTAACTGTTTACAGAGGTAGCAGAAAAATATAATTTTAACAGAGGGTACAGAAAAAAAAGGTCATCAGGACACCCCCTCTGGAGAAAATAGCAGACATAATCAACTGAGAAATTAAATGCAGTAATAAATAATTGCATATAACAGCTGAAAATGTACATTTTTGCATTTACTTATTTATGTATTGCTTTCTAAAAAAACATTACTCCTAGAATCTTCTACCTCTTGTGCCTCTTTTTCTGGAAGATATTTCCCTTCTTATATATTTGCAGTTTCCCTCTTATCTCGGCTCTCCCTTCTTTCCTCCAAACTACACATATTAAGGTCACGATATACATTAGTAACATATTGTAAAAACATTATCTTTGGACATAAGCACAGTCAGGCCCACCCAGGCTGCGCACACCCCCTTCACTAGTGTTATACACTCCGTCAAATCTAGAATCGTTTTCTCATAGTTTCCTTGTGTGAAACTCAGGACTGTGTTCTGAAGAAAGCTCAGCTGGGAGACAGGTCATGGAGTCTGCGACTTTAAAGACACATACAAGAAGAGCTAAAGAGAGGGTAAACAAAGAAATACAAACATAAGTGTGAGATAAATAGATAGATAGATAGATAGATAGATAGATAGATAGATAGATATATAGATGGGTAGATAGATGGGTAGATAGATGGGTAGATAGATAGATAGATAGATAGATAGATAGATAGGTAGATAGATAGATAGATAGATAGATAGATAGTAGATGGGTAGATAGATAGATAGATAGATAGATAGATAGTAGATGGGTAGATAGATAGATAGATAGATAGATAGATAGATAGATAGATAGATAGTAGATGGGTAGATAGATAGATAGATAGATAGATAGATGGGTAGATAGATGTGTAGATAGATAGATAGTAGATGGGTAGGTAGATAGATGTGTAGATAGATAGATAGATAGATAGATAGATAGATAGATAGATAGATAGATGGGTAGATAGATGTGTAGATAGATAGATAGATAGATAACTAGGTAGATAGATAGATAGATAGATAGATAGATAGATAGATAGATAGAAAGATAGAAAGATAGATAGATGGGTATATGGGTAGGTAGATAGATAGATAGATAGATAGATAGATAGATAGATAGATAGATAGATAGATAGATAGATAGATAGATAGGTAGATAGATAGATAGATAGATAGATAGATAGATAGATAGATAGATAGATAGATAGATAGTTTGGATATGCCATTAATATGCTTATTTATCTCACAAATGACCTTTGATTTGACCTTGCAGACCAATGGCCTTGAAACTTCTGGGATCCCCAAAGGTCTCATTAGGTTCATGGTCAAACAAAGCAGTTAATAGAATGTCAGGGCACCTAGCAAATAACTGTACATCTTGTGTATTTGTTGGATGAGCAGGATTCTGAGCAGAATGATGCACATGGGGCACAGAAAGTACTGAGAAAAGGTATAGATTACCTACAGGTAGGTAGCATTCAGACTGCACTAAGGCACTCACCTGCAGTTATATAGCTCTGGCAATATCACTCACCTACAAAGGGCCCTATTCAATAGCCCAATTTGTACATATATACACACACTTAAAACCACTCTGAAACTTGTCACAGATTCTCACATTCCGACTACTAGTTCCCTGCCCACAAGCACTCGCAAGGCATTTTTCAATCAATTATTAGAGCCTTAACAGCTATTAAACATGCAACACTGTACTTAAAAAATATGGGAAAGCATAACAGTAGATTAGAATTAATTGCAAAACAGTCTCAAACCCATAAATATGCAATTACATTTTTTTTTCTTATGTTTTTCTTGTGTGAAGTGGATCGAGGGACTTAAGGTGTTAATAGATATCATGGCACCCGCATGGACTAGAACAGTTGCTTTAATGATTTTTATTGATATCTACATTGCTGGATTGCGAGTCCGATAGCTAAATTTACTTCTCGACACTAATTAATGTGTAGTCTATGAGTGAAGTTTAGGGCACCACAACGTTTAGGCAAAGGAGACGCTTCGCACCGAAAAATTCCTGACAAATGCGCGCACCCACACCAGCGTGGCAGTACAGCACTCCGCACTCACCCTCTCCTTCCCCACTAATCACCCTCCTTCTCCAGCGATTATTCACCACCTCCCCAAGTACAAACCCCCCAGTCTTCACCCACTCTTCCCCCAGTATTCAACGTCCTTAACACTCTACCTATCTTTCCCAGTACTCACCCTCTCCCCAGCTTCAAGTATTCACCCTCCCCAGTACTCACCCTCTCTCCCCAGCTCTTTCTCTCCCCACTACTCACTCTGTCTCTCCCCCTAGTACCCACCCTGTAACCCCAGGTCTCTCTCCCCCAGTATTCTGGAGCCAATAGAATATATCTTTCTGATTCTTTATCACTCACCTGCATGTAGATATCTTTCTGTCTCTATATCAGTCGCATACAGGTGGGTAGCTATGTCTCTAATTCAGTCAGCCACATGCAGGTAGATGCCCCATCTCTCTGTATTCCTCGCCTGCAGAAAGTTACCTATCTCTCTATATCACTCACCTGCAGACATCTGCTTGTCTGCATCACATATCTGCAGGTAGACGCCTGTCACTCACCTGTCTCTTTCCGCACTCTTAATGTGAAACCAGACTAAAAGCAGTCATTTCACCACACGGTGCCTGATCTGCAGTGCCAGGATCTACATCATATGTAACAGTCTCAGTGATGATGCTCTTGTCCATATTGCTTTGGAGGAGCATCATCCACTTCAGAAAGTGATCTCTGCAGATAAAGCTCGTCAACACCCTTTAATTGGTGTTTGTGGTACAGTGATAATGAGAGCTCAGGTTACTATGTCTGTACTGCTCATTGTGTCTCACTGGGGTTGCTAGTAGCCACCCACGGGCTTTGTGTTATCCTGGAGTGTGCCACCGACACACCGCAAACATCCAGGACAAACAGACGTATCTACTGCAAACACTGACTTGTTGCAGATTTACTTGAGATAATTATAGACCAAGAGAGCACTAAAATAAATATATACAAGACAAAACTGATTGCAAGCTCTTATGGTTGTCTACTTTAGTAAGAGTCATAGCAAGTAGTCTGTTGTAAGTAGAACCAGATGGTAAGCTCCAAGGTATTCTGCTTCACATAGGAAAATCTTGCAGGCCTTTAGTGTAGCCTGTATTAAATAAAGATTGCAAGCTCTCGTGGCAATATATGCAGAATGCAATCGCTTATAACATACCAATACACAAAAGCCACTAATCTATGCAATAATAATTTTAGATTACTCATACATGTTTTCAAACATATTTTTTCAATTCATGATTATAATTCTGGATCTTACACCGTGCTATATTTTATTACTAAAACAAGTATTAAGTTTAGGCCTTCAAGTTAGAGATAGATAGATAGATAGACAGACAGACAGACAGACAGACAGATAGACAGACAGACAGACAGACTGACAGATAGATAGATAGTAGATGGGTAGATAGATAGATAGATAGATAGATAGATAGATAGATAGATAGATGGGTAGATAAATAGATAGATAGATAGATAGATAGTCTAAGTATGTCATTAATATGCTTACTTTTCTCACAATTGACCTTTAAGTTGACCTTGCAGACCAATGGCCCTTGAAACTTCTGGGATCCAAAAAGGTCTCATTAGGTTAGTGGTCAAACAAATGAATTAATAGAGTGACAGAATGACAGGGACACATAGCAAATCACTCCAGAGTGTGTATTTGTGGGATGTGCAGGATTATAAACAGAATGATTCACATAGGGCACGGAAATAAGGGTGCTAGGGAAAGGGTCAGGTACCCAGCTTTCAGACTTCATTGAGGCACTAACTCCCAGTTATATAGCACTGGTAATATCACTCACCTACAGATTGGTATGTCTGCCTTGATTTTCACAGCATGTAGGTATATCTCTCTGTCTCTATATCACTCACATGCAGGCAGGTAGCTATTTCTCTATATTCAGTCAGCCACATGCATGTAGATATTCCTCCTCTTTCTGTATCATTCACGTGCAGAAAGTTATATATATATCTACATCACTCACCTGCAGATATCTGTTTGTCTGCATCACTTATCTGCAGGTAGATGTTTATCTCTATCATTCTCGTTGGATATAGAAATATCTCCATATCACTCACTTGTTTACCTCTGTATATGGTTATACACACACACACATATATATATATATATATATATATATATATATATATATACACCACCTGTATATATATCTATCACTCACCTGTATAACTAACCTATATATATATATATATATATATCTCACCTGTATACCTTTCAATATAACTAACCTGTGTATATATATATATATATATATATATATCACTCACCTGTATAACAAACCTATATATATATATATATAATATATCCCTTACCTGTATACCTCTCAATATAACTGTCCTTTATATATATATATATATATATATATATATATATTTATATATATATCACCCACTTGTATAGCTCTCTATATAACTAACCTGTATATATATTCATCACCCACCTGTATGCCTGTCTATATAACTAACCTGTATATATATCTATCACTCACCTGTATAACTAACCTGTATATATCTGTATCACTCACATATACCTGTCTCTATGACTCACCTGTATACACCAGTATACCTTCCTCTCTCTCTGGTATCACTCCAAGTCTCTGAGCATCCCTGCTCTTCCAGCTGATCCTGACATATTCCACGCCCTCTATATGACGTTACAGGATAGACATATAGGTTGACCATTCAGCTGCCTTATTCCCAGACATGGGCGGGTGTAAACTAATACGGCAGCCAATGACAGCAGAGGGGCGGGGCGATTGAGCAGACCGTGCTGGTTACCATGGACGCACTTTGCATAGCAACCAGAGCCAGTGACCCAGGGACACTCTGAGGGGGGTCTAAAACTGGTCAAGAACTGGGGGGAGGCAGGAGAGAGATCATCTAGGAGGCAGGAGAGAGAACTGAGGGGCAGAAGGGGAGGGGGGCAAAAAAGAAACTCAGTCTGGGGGACAAGACCTGTGGGACTAGAGAGGAACTTGGGAGGTAGGAGAGAGAATCAGAGGGGCAAAAGGAATACCTCTGAAGCAAGAGAGAGAGACCTGTGGGGTAGAAGAAAGACCCAAAATATAGGAGATAGACATGGGACAGAAGAGAGACCTGATGGCGCAGAAGAGAGATCTAGGGGCAAGAGAGAGACTTGGTGGGCAAGATAGAGACTTGAGGATGCAGAAGAGAGATCTAGGGGCAAGATAGAGACCTGGGGGGCAGAAGAAAAACCTAAAAGACAGAAGAGAGACCTGGCGACAGGAGAGAGATCTTAGGGCGCAAGAGAGAGATCTAGCGGCAACAGAGAGACCTGGAGGAAAGGAGAGTGACATAAAAGACAGGAGAGAGACATGGAGCAGGAGAGAGACCACTTTGGACAGGATAGAGATCTGAGGGCACATGAGAGGGATCTAGGGGCAAGATAGAGACCGGGGCTAAAGAGAGACCTGATAGCAAGAGAGAGAGAGAAATGAGGGGCAGGAGAATAAAACTCTGTGATTCATGTGTAATGTACATGTATGAATGGCTGGTGGAGATGAGCACCATAGGCGCTAATCCCTAGGCCCCCGTACGACTTAGGCAGTGAGCTCCAAATGCACTCATTGCGCTGGTGGACATCACAAATCTCTATTACACCATTCACAATGCAAGACCGCAGCAGTTTGAAAAAAATAGCCAGGAATAATCGCGGCCCATAACACTTGCAAAAAAGAAAGTGGCACAGAAAAAAAATTAGACCCGAAGCACTTAGAAAAAAAAAATACGAAGTTAACGGCCGAACCGCGCACATACAAAAACAACAATAATACAAACAAAATAAAAAAAAATAAAAAAATCACACACAGCACGGGAGGACAATTCAAACACCACAAAAATGGCGGATGAAAAAACCCAAAACGAGGCTACACGACCCCTAAACACGCAAAACACCGCCAGGCACATAAGACTTTTACACACAAAACGTACAAGGTATAAAATACACTAATACAAACTACGCTAACACATACACAATCGTTGCTATTTTACAACACTAACTTACAACTAATAATATTACCAATCTAAAATGCAGCTTTACACAACTAAACAGTTTGCACTCGCGCACGCAGCCTATTTACACTGCACACTTGGCACATTGCTGACACCTTCTCCTCAGCTCAGCAACAGTCAGAATGTACATTGTATGCTGCACCAACATCAAAAGGGATTGTTAGCTCTTCAGGATATTGATTGCTGGATATATTAATTACAAATAGGTAAAGTATATTCATTTATTATTTCATTAATTAATTCAATATTATTAAAAAAAATATATATATAAAATATAAAAATAGCAGAGTAGAGGCTCGCAATGAGCGCCAAAGGCGCTCAGCGCAGGGCTCACAATGAACGCACAAGGTGCTCAGAGAACCAAAAGTACATGAGTGGAGAGGCTTGCAATGAGCGCCGAAGGTGCTCAGACAACCAAAACTACACAAGGGGAGAGGCTTGCAATGAGCGCCTAAGGAGCTCATTGTGAGCCACATGATAAGCACCAAAGGCGCTCAGCACGAGGCTCTCAATGAGAGCCGAAGGTACTCAGAGGACCAAAAGACTTAGATTGTGTGCCAAACAGCATTACCTGCCTTACAATTTTATGACTGTCATTTTTTGAACGACAATTTAAAACACAATTTGCCCAGTTTCGGGGATCGAAAATCGCCTAAGCAACAAAACAAATGGGGGACAAAAAAAACAAAACAAGGCTACACGACCCCCGCCAGGCACATAAGACTTTTATCCAGGAACTTACGAGGTACAAAATACACAGAAAATGCTCCAGACCCACGTAACACATACACAATCGCAGCCATTCTACTAACTTGCAACTAATAACATTACCAATCTAAAATGGCGATTTACACAACTAAACAAACACTTTGCCCTCGCGCACGCAGCCTATTTACACTGCACACTTGCCACATTGCTGACACTTACACCTCAGGTCAGCAACAGTTCAAATGTACATTGTATGCTGCAGGAAAATACAGATTGTTAGCTCTTCAGGATATTGATTGCTGCATATATATATATATATAAAAAGAGCAGGGGAGAGGCTCACAATGAGCGCCGAAGGTGCTCAGAGGACTAAAACACATTGTGTGGCAAACAGCATTTTGCCTTTCAGAGAAAGACTGCAAAGTGAGAGAGAGAAGGAAGGAGAGAGACAGGTACAGAGAGAGTGAGAGAGACAGGTACAGAGAGACAAGTACAGAGAGGGAGGGGTACAGAGAGAGAGAGAATTACAGAGCAAGAGCGCACACAGACAGAGAGGGCACACAAAGACAGCGCACACCGAGCGAGAGAGGGAGAGTGCACAGAGAGAGTGCACATATAGAAAGCAGAGAGAGCGCCATGACAGAGAGAGCACAGAGATTGACAAAGAGAGGAAGGGGTACAGAGACACAGAGCGCAGACAGAGAGAGTGCACATGCAGATAGCACACAGAGATTGACACAGAGAAGAAGGGGTACAGGTGGAGAGCACACAGACAGCACACAAAGAGCGAGAGTGAGCGCAGACAGAGAGTGCACAGACAGAGAGTGCACAGAGAGAGAGAGTGCACAGACAGAGAGATCCCACACAGACAGAGCGCACACAGCAAGAGAGAGCGCAGAGAGAGAGAGAGCGCACAGACAGCGTATAGAGAGAGAGTGCACAGACAGAGAGCAGAGGCAGAAAGCGCACAGAGAGAGAGAGTACACATACAGAGCACACAAAGAGCGAGAGAGTGTGCACAGACAAAGAGCAGATACAGAGAGAGCACAGAGAAGGAAGGTTACAGGGAGAGAGAGCACATAGACAGCACACAAAGAGCGAGAGAGAGAGCACAAACAGAGAGCAGATACAGAGAGAACAAAGAGTGAGAAAGTCACACACAGAGAGTGCATGGATAGAGCGCACACACAGAGAGCGCAGAGAGATCGACACAGAGAGGGTGGGGTACAGAGAGAGAGCACACACAGACAGCTCACACAGAGAATGAGAGAGAGCACACAGAGTGCACAGAAAGAGAGAGAATTTACAGAAAGAGAGCGCAGAGAGAGAGTGCAATGACAGAGAGATCACACACAGACAGCCCACACACAGACAGCACTCACAGAGAGCAAGAGAGAGCACACAGAAAGAGAGTGCACAGACAGAGAGCAGAGACAGAGAGCGCACGGAGAGAGTCACAGAGACAGTGTACAGAGAGAGCGAGTGCACACGCAGAGAGTGTACAGAGAACAACACAGAGAGGGAGGGGTACAAAGAGAGAGAGAGAGAGCACACAGACAGCTCCCACACACACAGGGAGAGAGAGAGAGAGCACAGACAGAGAGAGAGAGTGCAGAGAGAGAGAGCGCAGACAGAGAGACCGCACAGTGATAGAGAGAGCGCACAGAAAGAGAGAATGCATAGAGATTGACAGAGAGAGAGTACAGAGTGAGAGAGTGCACACAGACAGAGAGCACACACAGACAGCGCAAACAGAGAGTGAGAGAGAGCACACAGACAGAGTGCACACAGAGAGAGTGCACAAAGAGAGTACACAGACAAAGAGAAAGAGTGCACAGACAGAAAGCACACAGAGAGAATGCAGAGAGCACAGAGAGAGAGTGCACAGAAAGAGAGCACACAGAGATCGACACAGAGAAGGAGGGGTACAGGGAGAGAGAGAGCACATAGACAGCACACAAAGAGCGAGAGAGAGAGCGCAGACAGAGAGTGCACAGACAGAGAGATCACACACAGACAGTGTGCACACAGAGAGCAAGAGAGAGTGCAGAGAGAGAGCACAGACAGTGCACAGAGAGAGTGCACAGACATAGAGCATAGGCAGAGAGCACACAGAGAAAGAGAGTACACACATACAGTGCACACAAAGAGCGAGAGAGTGTGCACAGACAGAGAGCAGATACAGAGAGAGCACAGAGAGAGAGAGAGGGACACACAGAGAGTGCACAGATAGAGAGCACACACAGAAAGCGCACAGAGATCTACACAGAGAGGGAGGGTACAGAGAGAGAGTACACACAGAGAGTGAGAGAGAGCACACAGACAGAGTGCACAGAAAAAGAGAGAATTTACAGAAAGAGAGCAGAGAGAGAGTGCAATGACAGAGAGCAGAGAGAGTGCACAGACAGAGAGATCACACAGACAGCCCACACACAAAAAGCACTCACAGAGAGCTAGAGAGAGAGCACACAGAAAGAGAGTGCACAGATAGAGAGCGCACGCAGAGAGTCACAGAGACAGTGTACAAAAAGAGCGAGCGCACACGCAGAGAGCGTACAGAGAACAACAGAGAGAGGGAGGGGTACAAAGAGAGAGAGAGCACACAGACAACGCCCACACAAACAGAGAGAGAGAGAGAGCGCAGACAGAGAGAATGCATAAAGATTATCACAGAGAGAGAGGGGTACAGAGTGAGAGAGTGAACACAGAGAGAGAGCACACACAGACAGCGCAAACTGAGAGTGAGAGAGTGAGAGAGAGCACACAGACAGAGTGCACAGAGAGAGAGTGCACAAAGAGAAAGAGTGCACAGACAGAAAGCGCACAGAGAGAATGCAGAGAGCACAGAGAGAGAGTGCACAGAAAGAGCTCACAGAGAAAGAGAGCGCACAGAGAAAGAAAGTGCAGAGAGAGCGAGAGCGCACCAGGAGCCAGAGAGACAGGTCAGAGAGAAAGAAATGAGAGCGAGACACACAAGACAGAGAGAGAAAGAGACAAGACCTGTATGTGAGGCCCGTACGTCACAGGCTTGACGGGGCTGCAATGAGCGCTCATTGTGGGGCTCATCGTGTGGCCAGTAAGTGACTGGCTTGATGGGAATGCAATAAGCGCCGAAGGCTGAAGGACGAAGACTCTCAATGCAGGGAGGCCCATACATGACTGGCTTAAGGGCGAGAGAGGCTCAAAATAGCTTACGAGTTACAGGCTTCAAAAATATTATGGAATTAACAGCCTCCATTTCTTTCAAGCCCGTAACTCGGAACCTGTTGGGAGACCTCCAAAAGACTCCAATTAATAAAAAAAATGAATCACAACCTCACACACAGCACAGGGGGAGAGGCAGGGAGCCTGTAAGTGAGGTTGCAAGCTAATTTTAAATTTAACTTGTTGAATTTCCCAAGTTCGCAAATGGTTTCACACCGGTAAATGCAAACAGGAGCACAAAGGAGAGAGAGGGGGGGAGATAGGGAGAGTGGGAGAGGGTGAAAAGAGACACAGGGGAGGGAGTGGGGGGGGGGGACACAGGGGTGAGAGAGGGGGCTAGAGGGTGTAAAGAGACACAGGAGAGGAAGTGGGGGCGGAAGAGACACAGGGGCGGGAGATAAGCAGGAAAAAAAAACAGGGGAGGGAGAGAGTGGGGAGAGGCTCACATTGCCAGGCTTTAAATGTTATTGACGTCATTTTTGACGGGCAAGTCGCTATTTATATATATAACATATATCTGGACTACTATATATGAAATATATTATATCTGAAAATATGATATATGTGATATATCTACTGCTATTATTTATTGAATATTGTTTGTATTTGTTTCTATTAAATATGGGATACTTTATTATATGAACAACTAATAATTATGTAATTTATTATATATGTAGCTTTATATTTATACTAGTCACTTGCCCGTCAAAAATGAGGGCAGAATTTTTGCAAGCCTCGCAATGCCGCACAACGAGGATCTCTATGAGCATCTTTTCTCTCTCTCCTTCTGTGACCTCTCCATCCCTCTTCTCCCCTCATCTTCTCGCTGCTCTCGTTGCGGGTCTCCCGTAACAAATGACGGGATAATATTTGATTTTTCTCTTCCCCCCGCCCCTGTCTCTCTCCCCCCTTTCCCTCCCATGTGTCTCCCCCTCCCCTCCCCTGTGTCTCTCCCCCTCCCTCCCCTGTATCTCTTTACCCCCTCTCCCTCCACTGTGCCTCTTTACCCACCCCCCAGCAGGCATTCTCTCTCTCCTCCTGTGTCCTCCCTCCCTCTTCCCACCGTCTCTCTCCTTCGCTCATTGCGAGCCTCGCCTGTGTTAAGCGCATGCGCTACTCTTTACTTTAAGCGGCCATTGCGGGCCTCGGCATGCGCTATACGCACGCGCAACCCACAACTTTGTATTCAAATTTGCTTTATTGACATCAGACATTTGGTTTTCTTCCTTGCAGGTTTAGACAAGTGGACATAATTAGAGGGACCTTGATTTCGGAAAATATCATTATTCAGTTATCTTGAATGACTGATAACTCTACATAGGCACTTGACAATATAACTCAATAGAAGAGTAAGCCCCCATACGATAACCCTTCCCTTCAAGATACAGGCAGATGTGTTGGAATACACGGGACCCTAAATTGTCATGTTCGATAAATAAAAAAACGAACATAATAATTTAGATATTGGCCTCAGTTTTATTAACAGCGTCAGTAAGGGATCTGAGGCACCTCCAAAAATATCTTCCATAGGGGACTAGTGTAATCTCCCCTAGGGATAGTGTTTACATTAGCCATGGGCTCATCCATAGATAAAAATAGATAGAACAATGGGGGGAAATCCGAGCTATCTAACCCTGTAGTTGTAGTTTTTACATCAACTCAACCCCTGCCTGACCTTATGGAGATATGATTCCCTGTGAACTTTTGCCTTGCCAAATACTGCAGATTCCAACCTAAATATATAAAAAAAAACCACATATTTAAATATGCCTTTTTTTAGTTTCTGCTAATCAACTCTCTGAGGTGGGAACAGATTTGGAAGGCAGAGTGAATTTTTATGTAGATAAGGCAATGTAGCATCTAAAACTGCCCATTTTTTTTTTTTTTTTTTTTATCAGGATTCATTATTTACAAGGACGCAGCCTCCTGAGAAAGTAGCAGAGATAATCTGCTCAGGAAATAAAACAGAACATCACAGCAAAGGCTATTGGCACATAAAATAAGATTTGCTTGTTTATCTGTTTTTTTGCTTTCTAAAAACATTTTTTCCCCAATATCAAGTTTAGTTGGCTGCAATGTAATAATTCATATATTTTTGTAGCCTTACAGCACAGTTTAAGTTTCCAGACTCCTCCGACATAAGACTTGTTTGTTGTTTTAGTTTTTAATAACAGTTCAGAGCCCCTCCCACTTTTAGCATCTAGTCAGCATGGGCGGAGCTAACAGTTCCCCCTGAAGTATTTTAATGCATATTTTCTACGTTTATCATGCAAAAATAAATGACTTTTTTTGGAATACACAGCAGAACATTTAGATAAATAAAACAAGATTAACAATCAACATTTTTTTTACATTTATTTACTAAACTATTACAATTTAGTCTATTTAATACTAATATTTATTAGAATTTTCCTGATTTTTTTATCTAGTCTATTCCACACAATGCTATGAAATTCCAGACAATTTTATCTACAGATACAGTCATGTAATTACTGGGTAATGGTTCATGATGAAAGCTATCATGTGCTCTGACATCAGACCCTACAGTCAAGGCTTTATTAATGGGGAGTTGTGTTTGAGGAATTTGATCCTGCCCACTATCCTCCCCATATATTACTCTGCCTAACGTTACTGTGTCCAGTATTAATTATAGTTATTAGTATGTGTTTACACACCATATTTAAAAGTCCTAGCAAAGGTCCTCGATACTGCAGAATGAATACATACACATATAAATAAATAGAATTATAATTGTTTATTATTAAAAAAAATTGAAGAACTGTTAGATAATTGAGCTTGAAAGCTAGTTAAGGAAGGAACTTTTTTTTTAATACATATTTTCTTAATGACACCAAATGCAATTATATTGATTTATCTCTGGGGTGTTTGCTGTGTCTTTTGAAATAATTTTCTTAAACTAATATAATTTAGTTTACAACAAAAAAACATTTTTGGTAATGTGTAAGACATATTCTTTTAAATGCATCATAGAAACTTTTGGACTAAAGCGGATTTATAATCTTAGCAGATCGTGGTATGTCTGCCGTCCATATTGGTGGGATGGGCGTCAGTTATACTTCCATTTAATCATATTATTAATTGCCACACTTGCAGCCATTCAGCAGAATTATTTGCATCCAAGATGACTTCCAGATTGTTTGAAGTGTTGAAATGTTAGTTCAAATATAGCAAAATGTAATTCACTTGTTAAAAATAATGACAATATATATATATATATATATATATATATATATATATATATTATATTCTTATTGAGCGAGTGTAATTTGATACAGTACAATGGCTGTGTGTATACAGCTTTATAGCGTTCCTTGCAAATGACGCACAGACCCATTGTCCCTCATTATATGAGGACCAGGTGTACTGTACAATAGGTCTGAGAGTCAAAGGAAAACTGTAAGTTTAACTCTTATTTGTATTTACTGATAATTAGAATGATATAAATACCTTCCTCAGGGGGGTATGTCTTTATAAAGTAATGAGCTTTCCATTAGTCATTGTAAGCACTTGCAATTACATATGCCACATTCCTGTAAATTTCACTGTAGCATAATAACATACAAAAGGTAATAATTTAGAGGCTGTCATTTTTCTTTTTGTTTACATTCTAAAACATCTTATCCATTTTCAAGTCTAGTTCTTCAACAGAGGATAATATAAGTTGTTGTTTTAGTTGTTCAGTCGTGTCTGGCTCTCTGTGACCCTATGGGTCTGTCAGCCACTCAGGGCTTCCACAATCCCATGTTCATTGCTTCAATGACCTCACCTATCCATCTCCTCCTCTGCCATCCCCTTGTTCATGTGCCTTCAATCTTTCCCAGCATTAAAATTCTGTCTTCTCATGATATGACCATAATATTTGAGCTTTAGGCTCATGTTCAAACCTTCCAATGAACAGTTTGTCTTGATTTCCTGTAGGATTAATTGACTGGATCTTCTTGCAGTCCAAGGGACACTAAGAAGTTTTCTCCAACACCACAATTCAAAGGCGTCAATTCTCCAGTGCTCAGAGAATTGAGAGTTGAATAAAAAGGGTGACAATATACAACTTATACTCCTTTCCCAATCTTGAACCATTCTGTTGTCCCATGTTCAGTTCTGACCGTGGCTTCTTAGTCCATATACAGATTTTTTAGGTAGAGGATGAGATGATCTGGTACTCCCATCTCTTTAAGAACTTGGCACATTTTGTTGTGATCCACACAGTCAGAGACTTTAGAATAGTCTATGAAGCAGAAGTAATTTTTTTTTTCTGGAACTCTCTTGCTTTCTCTATTATCCAGCGGACATTGGCAATTTGATCTCTTGTGCCTCTACCTCTTCAAAGCCCGGCTTGCACATCTGGTAGTTCCTAGTCCATATATTGTTGGCACTGAGAATAAAGTATCTTAAAGGTATATGCAAGTGAGCTGGGTTATGAATGCACTTGATAGATGGCAATTAGTAGTGTATGATTACATTTATTTGCATGCACTATGCTTTTATAGCTTTGCATAAAAACAAAAACTTGGACGATTGAGCTAGACTTCTCAGGGTTCAGTTTCGTAAAAATGTACCCTGTCCATGTGAGCATGCCCAGCTTTGCAGCCAATCAGCAATGCTGTACGCAGCTAGCTAGAAATGATGCTACACTCCTTAGAACTAAAGATCCTTTACGGACCATGAATCGACATTCAAGTAAAAAGGCTTCAGCTGTTACACGGTTTTCCTTTAGACATACACCCTGAAATATAATTGTACTCAGGCCTGGGGGGAACCGGAAATGGAGCTGTAGCCGCGAAACCCGGCGAGAAGCGGATGGAGACGGCGGTTTACGTCACGCTGTGAGAGCAGGGAGCTGGAGGTAGCTGCCTAGCCCAGGGAGAGCGCGGACACGCGCGGAATTAGCCCACAACAAGTGGAACCAACTAAGTAGGAGGTGAGAGTCGGCTTGGCAGGACAAGGGGGCGCTGCTAAGCCCTGAAGACCCGACAGAGTACAGGGAACTACAACAGAGGCTCTACCCCAAACAAGAGGGCCGTTTTGTTTAAAGCCACCTGAACAGAGGTGGAGAGAGCAGCCCATGGACGCCAGGAGCAAGACACCAGAGAGGCTCAGCGGTGCACCAGGGCAGAAAGGTAAGGAATAAGGGAATTCACCCTTACACGCTTACCTCTACCCTTACCTTCACCATAAAGGTGATAATAAAAAAACTGTGGCATTTTTTTGTTTAAAGCTGTATCTTTGGTCATGAACTGTGCAACCACTATAAGTTGTTGTTTTATTGGAAACAAATACAGCTAATATAAATGGAAACACTGAGGCTGGCAGCTACATAGCTCCAAAATATACTAGGCATGACATAAATGTATAACAGTCTTGTTAATAGGAGGAATATACCCTACATTATCTGCTTAATGATAGAAGTGGTATACTGGGTGCATAAAAACAACTTTTCTCAAATAACTGCCATAATGAAACTTAGAAGTCCTGTATGACCTAACCCGTGAGGAGATCAGGTCTGGCAAATTAAAAGAAGTTAATTGGCAACAGTAATTGGAACTCTCTGGGATTAGAATTGGAGAATAATTCCACAAATACACTATAACAGCAACAGCTATAAAGAAACATTGGACTTTCCATTGAAAGACAGAAGGCTCTAACAATTCTTAAGACTGTGGAAGTATTAAAGCCAAATAGCACTTCTTAATAAAACAGCACTGGAAGTACAAACCAGTGAACATTGTTAAAATAGAGAACAAGAGGAACAAGAGGGAAGGGGAAGTGAAGGAATAAAGAAAGGGAAAAGGGAGGTAAAAAAAAAAAAAAAAAAAAAGGGTGAAAAGTAACGCCCCTCAGGGGTAAATAGAACACTATAAAAGTAAACAAGATGGCGTCCAAAAATAAATCCAAAGTGCGGAAAAGCCCAATTGTAGAGCCATCTCCCTTTTTCACAACCAAAAGTTCCACAATGTCCCTCCCAAAACACACCCCGAAAGAAGCGCTGGATCAAAGCATTCCTCTCCATATTACAAATGCACCAAGCAGAGAGCTTAAAAATCAAGAGGAAAATTTTCTTACCACAGATAAAATGAAAGAGATTCTGAAGAATTTTCAAGAAGAATTTTTGGCTGAAATTAAAAACCAAATAATGGAAAATGCCAAATCAATAAAAGAGGTGAATAAACGATCCGCCGACTTGGAAGACAAATTTGACAAGTTGATCATTGATCACAATATGCTTTTGGAACAGTCATCAAAAATGGCGTTTCAAATTTCTACATTGAATGACCAGATGAATAGGATGGAAGATAAGGCTCGGAAAAATAACCTCCGAATAAGAGGTATACCAGAAGCTATAAAAAAAGAAGACCTCCCAACATATATTATGGAACTGTTTTCCAAAATTACTCCTAATTTTTCTCATCTGGATCAGAAACTGGATACAACCCAAAGAATTCCTCTTCCAAGCCATTTACAAAATAAAAGTTCCAGAGATGTGATAGTGAGAATCCACCACTTACCTACAAAAGAAGCAATATCTAAAGCAAGTTATATAACGAAGTCGTTTGAACACCCATATAAAAATATTCAAATAATTGCAGATCTTTCAAAAGGCACAATCAGCAAGAGAAAGGAGTTTAACTCTATAACACAAGCCTTAAGGAAGAGCAATATTATATACAAATGGACCTTCCCAGTAGGTTTACTGGTACTACAAGGATCGTCTTGGCATAAGATTAAGACCCCTGCAGAAGGCCGAAACTTCCTGAGTACTATAATGCCTTCTGATCCTAAAGATCCTTTAATGGACTTGCAAGTCCCTATGCCTGATTGGCAGAGGAAGAAATGACTCTGATGGACTATGTGACCATTTAAACAATATGGGATACGCCTTTTTTCCTTTTTCCTCTTCTCTGTTTTTCTCCCCTCTCTCTCTCCTCTCACTACCATTTCCCTTGTTTGGGTGCGCAGAGAATAAATGTCAAAACTGAATAGGGAAGGTTCGCAGGTAATTGGTAGCGGGGGGTGGCAGGGGAGGGGGAGGGGAGAGAGGGATAGAGAGGGGTTAAACAAAGATAATATAGATAATAGAGGGTAATAAACTATAGCATCTAGAAAAGAGAGGTATAGATATAATTTAAGATATAAGAACGGTAATTGTATCTAAAGTTACCGCTAGCTCCAAAGAATCCGCTAACCATTTCTAAACAACGGCTGATTCCCTGCTGAGCAGAAGTTTGGAAAGGCTTCATAAGAGCCTCTTCTGTTCTAATTGTATGAATGTTAGTATGAATGGAAGTAAGGAAGATTTTGCATATCCGGCTTATAAAGATATAATGGGATATTTTGTACATTCAGTTAATAAAGGCATAAGGAAGATAGTCAACCCAGCTAAGGGTCCAATAATAATTAATTGCTTCTTCAGACTTAATGTCATTAAAAATACTTAGTTGGAATGTAAAGGGTCTAAATTCTCCTAGTAAAAGGAAAAATGTTCTCAGATACTGCAGAAAAGAGAAAGCAGACTTGATATTTTTTCAAGAGACACATTGGGGGAAATCCAAGATTCTAGGTTTTGCGACAGGCGACTTTGACTGCAGTCATCACTCAATAGGTGAAAAGAAAAAAAGGGGAGTCTCAATTTTTTTTTCTAATAATTTAGAAATAGTAGAAACAATATTAATAATAGACGCTGACGGTCGATATATTTTATGGAATGGACAGATCAATAAACAGAAAATTACATTAATAAATATTTATGCGCCGAATGAGAAACAAGGAAAATTTCTAAAACAAATTGGCAATTTAATCAGGAAGTTCGCTCAGGGACCACTGGTGATAGCTGGTGATTTTAATATGATCTCAAACATAAACCTAGATAGGTAAAAAAAAACGGTATATAAAAATTTAACTAAAGTAAACAAAGAAGCGCAGATGTTTACTGATTGGATTATTAAAAACAATTTATTTGATGCTTGGCGAGTCCAACATCCAAACCAAAAGGAGTTCTCCTTCTACTCAAATCCACATAATATATATTCACGAATAGATTTAGCACTAGTAAAATCTCAAATTATAAATAAGATCACGCACACGGAAATAGGAAAGATTGTCACTTCGGATCATGCCTATATCACATTAGTAGTAGAAATTAATAAAGTAAAATGGGAAAGACCACAATGGAGATTAGATGACACGATAATAAAAACGTAAAAAAATAAAGAATACTTAAACAAAGAAATAGAATTTTTTTTAAATATTAATATGCACACGGTTCCCTCTCACTGTACGATTTGGAACACTCAAAAAGCTTTCACAAGAGGGCTGATCATTAAACTTAAAGCCCAATTGATTAAACAGAGAGGAACTCCTTTAAAGGAACTATATATAGAACTAAACAAGTTGGAATCCAAATATATTTTGGATCCACAACAACAAACAATGGTAGAGATTAAAACAATACGGAATAAAATAAATAAGATCAATCAGTTAAGATCAGACAGAGAAATATGGCGCTATCAACAAACTTACTACCATCAAAGTAATAAAAACAGCAAATTACTAGCTTTACAAGCAAAAAAGAAAAAAGAAAAGAATAACAGTTATTAAAGATGAAGGAAGATACATCTCCTCCCCGCGGGAAATTGGTCAAGCTTTTTCCAGATACTATCAGGAACTTTATAATTTGGAAAAATCATCCTTTTGTAAACCAGCGGCAGAAGAAATACAAGCATTTTTAGACCATATACAACTTCCCAAATTAACGTTAGACGACCTAGTAGAATTGAACAAACCATTTACAAATCAGGAAGTGCTTCAAGTGATTAATCAATTAAAACCTTATACAACCCCAGGCCCAGATGGATTTACTAATCTTTTCTATAAAACATTCTCACAAATTTTGAGTCCCCAACTCACTGAAGTGTTTAACGAAATTAAAACTTCTGGAACTATGCCAACGGAAATGACAAAGGTAGCATTGATTATGATCCCTAAGGCCAACTTAGACACACAATCCTGTTCCAATTACAGACCTATTTCTCTCTTAAATGCAGACACGAAATTATACGTGAAGATTTTGAGCCTTAGAATACAAAAATTCGTAGGAAGATTAATTGCAATAGAACAAATGGGATTTGTGACTGGTAAACAGGGAACAGAGAATATCAGAAAACTTATGAATCTGGGCGAAATTGCAAGATTAAAAGGTACCCCCACCCTATTCTTGTCTTTAGATGCGGAGAAAGCATTCGACAGAGTAGGGTGGGAGTCCATGAAACTGGTGTTGTCTAAATTTGGCTTTGACGAATTTGGGATCAAGGCTATAGGGGCCCTTTATAGATCCCCCACAGCAGAAGTAACCGGTACAGGCTTCAAAGTAGGCCCTTTTGAAATTACAAACGGCACTAGACAGGGTTGTCCCCTCTCCCCCACCCTGTTTGTATTAATGATAGAAAATTTGGCGGAAGATATTAGGTCATCTCTACAAATTCATGGGATTAGAGTGGGGGAGAGGGAACATAAAATTAGTCTATACGCAGACGATGTTGTCCTGTCACTTACCTGTCCTGAAGAATCTCTTTACCATTTAGCAAAGTTAATAGACAAATACAGTAAAGTGTCTTATTACAAATTGAATTATAAGAAATCTGAAACACTCTGCTTTAATGTTTCCAGAAGACTGCTGTCTCGATTAAAAGCTAATTATTTGTTTAATTGGGACTCGGAATCAATTAAGCATCTAGGAATTATTTTCTTGGGAAATACACAGAAAACAGTCGATAGAAACTACAAAGATTTATTGTTTAAATTCCGAAACATCATAGATAATTGGCGGAAAAACAGATTTTCCTTTTCAGGGAAAATGGAGGTAGTCAAAATGATGTTACTTCCCAGATTAAATTATATCTTAATGTGCATCCCCTATAAGATCCCTAGAGGTTGGTTGAAGAAGCTACAAAGGGTAATTGACGTGTTCATACACCACTCTAGACACATAAGATTAAAAAAAAAAACTATGGGAAGAAATTTTCTAAAAGGAGGAATTGCTTACCCTTTATTACAACCATACCAGGAGGCTAATTGTATAGCACATTCCTTGAAATGGTTAGAAACATCACAGACACTACCGTGGATAGAAATAGAAAAAGCTCTAAATCCAAATTACCACTTATCAGCTATGGTTTTCGGGGCAAAACCAGCTAATAAGGATCTAGCTGTAGGATCAGTTGTTATGAAAGAGATCTTAAAAAATTGGAGACAGATTAATAGGAAATATAATGTAATACCTAGGGGTAGTCTTATCACCCCGTTGGACTCGCTAAAACACTTAAAAAAGCTTAGCATTACCAAAGACTGGAAGAAAAAAGGATTACTCTCGGTAGGAGATACTGTGATTAACGGGCGTATTGCCCCTTTCGACCAAATTAAGGAAAAGTTTAGGATTTCAGGTGAAGGATGGTTAGCATATGAAGCATATAGAACTTCCTGCGGCATAACCAATGCACATTTACAAAGCAATAAAGAATTAAATCCCATGGAAAAAATCCTCCTTAAGTCGGGGAAAAAACATCTAATATCTAAATGTTTTAACATCATAAGATTGGCTGGAGAGCACTCTAAAACCAAGGGTATGATCCAATGGGAATTAACCTTAAATTTAGAAATAAACGAAACAGACTGGGGCACAGCATTAAAATGGACAAACAGATTTATTAAACTGTTTGCATACAGAGAAACATTTTTTAAAATAATTAACAATTGGTATATGACACCTTTGAAAATAGCACAAATTTCCCATTCCCCCGTAGATAAAATGTGTTGGAGAGAATGTGGTAGCCAGGCCCATTTACTACACATCTTATGGGACTGTCTGTCCCAAGATAAAACATTTTTGGGAAAGTTGCTATGAATTTTTGGGCAAGTTAGTTGGGAATCAACTACCTTTTAAAGGAGAATGTAGAATTTTACATATTTTTCCAAGTGATGTACCCATTGAGAATAGAGCAGTGGCGATTACTATCTTTTCAATAGCAAAAAATTCCCTAATATGGAAATGGAAAGACAATTCCCCTCCCCTATTTTCTGAAATAATTTGGAAAATAAAGTACATTCGAGAATTAGAGGCAAACTATGCACTAAGAGGGCTAATTAGAGTAGACCCAGTGAAATGGAAAATATGGGATCGAAATCAATGAACGACAAGTAAGAGATCAAATCTTCCAGAATGGAAGGAGGGATGAATGTGGATGAATGGATATGTGGTTTTAAGTAAAGTATTGTCTAAATCATGTAATAGAGTTGACAAGAATGTATTAAGATATATTTTTGTTTTTGTATGTGCTTATTGGAAAAAAATAAAAATAAAATATAATTGTACTCAAACTCAGCTTCTTCTTCCTAATCTAATCTATCTTTTAGGTGAATAAACATTTATGCCTGATTTATCATCCTGCAATGGCCTGCAAGAGAGCTCATGGTCTCTGTGCATGTGTCTCTGTGTGTCTGTCTGGGCTGAGCAGGGGGGGGGGGGGGGCGTCACAGGGGCAATTCACTGGGACTGACGGAGTTAGCAAGGGCAATTCACTGTGGCTGAGGGAGTTAGCAGGGGCAATTCACTGGGACTGGGGGAGTTACAGGAGCAATTCACTGGGGCTGGGGGAAGTTTCACCTGGGATGTAGATAAAACAATCAGTGAATGAAGGGACACATACCTTGTTCTGGGTATTACAGAAATCTAAAGGAAAGCTGCAGCTCAATTCACAGACCAAAAAGATACAATGTATTAGTTATGCTAATTTTCGCTTGGATTTTCAGGGGGTGTCAACATTGATAGAAAACAGTTTGCAAAAGCAATAAATTCAGCAAACTTTAGGGTAACTATTTAAATGTTTATTTTAGTATTTTTTCATTCAAACACTTTTTTTCATATACTACTAATTCTCCACTATCAGATGCATTCATAATCCAGCTCACTTGCAGATACCTTTAAGCATTAACTTGCTGGCATATGAATTGAGTGCAATTTTTCGATAATTGGAGCACTCTTTGGCACTGCCATTTTTGGGGGGATTGGGATGTAGACTGACCTTTTCCAGTCGACAGGCCACTATTAAGTTTTCAAAATTTGTTGGCATAAATCAAGAAACACTTTCAGAGCATCATCTTGTACGATTTTGAATAGTTCAGCTCGGATTCCATCAACTCCTGCAGCCTTATTATAAGCAAGGCATCATAGGGTCTATCTCACTTCACTGTTCAGGATGTCTGGACAAACTATTGAGTTTATCAGTGCTGTTAAGATCCTTCCTGTATAGATCTCAAGTGTATTCCTAGCATCTCTCCTTTATCTGATATTCTTCTGTTAAGTCCCTACCATTTTTTTCTTTCATTATGCCAACTTTGGCATGGAAGGTTCCTCTGAGATTACCATTTGTCTTGAAGAGGTCTCTTGATTTTTTTTATCTTTCTTCTATCTATTTAGACCACTCGTTAGAGAATGTCTCCTTGTCTCTTCTTGCTATCCTCTGGAATTGTACATTCTGTTGGACAAATAATTTACTGTCCCCACTACCTTTCACTTTCCTTCCTTGCTGGGCTGCTTTCAAAGCCTCTTCAGACAGCCAGTTTGCCTTTTGGGGATACTCTTTGTTGGCATTTTCGGGGCAATGTCACAAATGCCCATCCAAAGATCTTCAGACATTCTCTCTACCATGTCTAGTTCCTTAAATCCATTCTTTACTTCGACTGTATATTCACAGGAGATATTATTTTTCCGTATCTGCTTGGTATGATGATTTTCCCTCTTTTCTGCAGTTTTGTTCAGAAATTTGCAAAGAGAAGCTCATGGTCTGATCCTCACTCAGCTTCAGGTCTTTTGTTTTTTGGCTACAAGGTACATAGTCAATCTGATATCTATAGTGTCCATCTGATGATGTCCATGTGTAGAGTTGTCTTTGAGGCTGTCGGAAGAGGGTGTTTACTATGGATTATCTTGACAGAACTGTTTGTGTAATATCTATGACCTGTTGAATATCCTCATAGAATTGGACAACATCAGTCTCTACAACATCCATGGTTGGAGCATAGACTTGGATCACTTTGATATTAAATGGCTTGACTTGAATTTTAATTGAAATCATTCTGTCAATTATTGTGTTGTAACCGAGCACTGCTTTGGCTACCCACTGATTGGTTATGATGGTTTCTTCATTTCTTCTGTGGGATTCTTGACCGCAGTAGCTGGTGGCTGTGCGATATGAAATGTCCCATTCAAGTTCAATTGAGTAAAATAATTCCCAGGATATCAATGTTTAATCTCTTCATCTCATATTAATTTCTTTATCTCATATTTGACGCCTTGGTTCATAGTCCTAATGTCTCAGATTCCTACCTTGAATTGTTCTTTGTAGCATCAGACTTTACTTTCCACTCGAGACACCTTCACATCAGGGTGTCCTTTCGGCTGTGGCCCAACCACTTCATTAGATCTGGTGCTACTTGTACTCACCATCTGCTCTTCTCCAGTAATGTGGGAGGCACCTTCTGACCTGGGAGCCATATCATTATGTCTCTGGTTATGCTTATATATATAAGGTGACAGCTTCATTGAGGTATACAAGCCCCTTCACCATGACTTGGTAGCCATCCCGATTTAAATTGTGGTCTTTAATATATATTTAAAGTTATAGTGTATAGTAGTAATACACTTCCACTTTGGCTCCTAATCAAATCTATCTGGCTCCTTACTATAAATGTAGGTCTATTCTGCTCCCTTCAATACTTAAAATTTTTTTTTGTATACGAAAATACACATTTTATAAATGTACTAATTTGAAATTCTATATCAGATTTTCTGCTAATTAGAATATTATTGTATTAATGTCACAGATACCTAGTAATTTTGTCAGATTCTGAATGTATCCTTTTCTAAATCTGAGTCTCAATCTGTTACACGGTATCAGGTTATATGCTGTAATATCCCAGGATTTGGTTAGTTTTTGGTTTGGTCTCTCGCTGCCTCTGCCTGATCCCCCTCTCGCTTCCTTCCTGGAGGCCCTGGCTGTTTGAAGAAATCTCCTGTATTGTATTTGCTGGTGTGAGTTATGGGAGAGCACATCTGCTAGAAATCAGCAGAGAGGCCCCAGAAGGGGCTGGCTCGGTGCCTCCTGCAATTTAGGAAGATTGTGCACAACACAGACTGATAGAGGGTCCTGAGTAGGATCTGGTCTGAGATATACAGAATAGGAATTGGGCAAAACGTGTGACCTCACACTGCCCCCTGGACGTACCCTGGTGACCGTATACTGCCTCTAGACATACCCTAGTGACTTAACATTGCCCCCTTGACAGACCCTAGTGAACTCACCCTTCCACTAGACATATTAGTGACCTCAAACTGCCCCTAGATATAGCCTTGTGACCTCACTATACCCCGGGCCAAGCCCTGATGGTGTCTGCACTACTCTCTGCAGATACCCTAGTGAACTCACACTGATGCTAGACATACTCAAGTCATCTCCTACTACTATCTGCACATACCCTACTAATCTCACCCTGTCCTCTGCACATACCCTAACTAACACTGTCCTCTGTACATACCTTAGTTTCCTCTCATTGCCTCCTGGACATGCACTAATGACCTCACACTGCCCCATAGACATACCCTAGTGGCCCCATGCTGCCCTATGGCATACTCAAGTGACCTCACACCACCTCCTGGACATATGCCAGTGTCCTCACACTGCCCCTAGACATACTCTAGTGGCCTCACAATGCCTCTTATGTATCTGCCCCAGTGACCTTAAATTGCCCCTGGACCTACCACAATGACCTGGACATGCTTCTCTTCTCACCAGACCAATACCAGGAACCTTACCCACACCCAAAGCCCAATCCAGTTACCTGCACACTCCTTCATGGGCCATCCCAGTTCTATAACATTAGGTCTACCCAGTGTAGTCAGCTAGCCCCCTCAATCCACACTGCTCTACTGGAGATATGCCAATGAATCTCGCACAACCCCTTTGGGTGTACACCCTCAGATTGGCCCTCACATACATATTTCAATAACCTGTAAACTACCATTAAAGGATCTTCCCCAGTGATCTGAACATTACCCTCCTAGTCTTACCCCAGCGATCCTCAAACTGCTCCCATGGGACTACTCTAGCATGTAGGGTAGGCCCCCCACCCCCACCCATATAGATCTTCTTGTCCTGCTCTGGAAACTCTCACACTACCCCAATGACCTTTCTCAGAAAACCTTATACTGTCACCTGTAGCTATCCCCTCCCCAGTATGCTGACACTACCCCCGGATGTACCACATGAATCTCACACCCTCCCCTCTACCTACCCCAGTCACACTGCCCTCTGAACATATCACAGTCACACTACGTCCCTCATTATACCCCATTTACCCTCACTCTGCCTTCTGGACCACCCCAGTAAATGTTACACAGCTTCCCTTCACTTGACCCTTGCTTCCCTTTACTTGACCCTTGACACTTGCCATGCAGAGAAGGATACTATTAAAATGCATCAAAAAGGTTCATTAATAGGTAAAAATTACAAACCTAATTACATTTATTGTAAAATTAATTTTTTATTTTGGTTATAAAGCACTTGTTATTACTTCTAGTTTTACATTAGAATATATTTGGAACTTCCTCTGTGTCACTATGAGCTTTACGAGATAATATTTCCACTTGAAGCAACTCTTCTAATCATTGTTCAGATTATACATATTATACATACTGTCTACAAGGTGTTATCAGAAGCAAGCAATTTGGTAATTAAGATAATCTGCTTAAAATAATAGATTTGTAATTAATCTACAACAGTGGACTCAGCTTTGAGCTCTGATAAACAGGTTTATCACCAGGAGATATAATATTTTAAATTACATGTGTGTTAAAAATAAAAGCTAAATTATTAAAACAGCATTTTTGTACAGTGGAAATTCAGTTTTAGTTTGTGACATTTTATTGATAAGGGAGAGGCTCGATGACCAGTAAGGGGTGATGATCTATGTGGGGTACAGGGAGAGGGTGGATGACCAGTAAGGGGTGATGATCTATGTGGGGTACAGGGAGAGGGTAGATGGTCTGTAAGGGATGATGATCTATGTGGGGTACAGGGAGAGGGTGGGTGACCAGTAAGGGGTGATGATCTATGTGGGGTACAGGGAGAGGCTGGATGGTCTATAAGGGATATTGATCTATGAGGGAGTGCAGGGAGAGGGTGGATGGTCTGTAAGGGGTGATGATCTATGTGGGGTACAGGGAGAGGGTGGGTGACCAGTAAGGGGTGATGATCTATGTGGGGTACAGGGAGAGGGTGGGTGACCAGTAAGGGGTGATGATCTATGTGGGGTACCGGGAGAGGGTGGATGACCAGTAAGGGGTGATGATCTATGTGGGGTACAGGGAGAGGGTAGATGGTCTGTAAGGGATATTGATCTATGAGGGAGTGCAGGGAGAGGGTAGATGGTCTGTAAGGGATATTGATCTATGTGGGGTACAGGGAGAGGGTGGATGACCAGTAAGGGGTGATGATCTATGTGGGGTACAGGGAGAGGGTAGATGGTCTGTAAGGGATATTGATCTATGAGGGAGTGCAGGGAGAGGGTAGATGGTCTGTAAGGGATATTGATCTATGTGGAAGTGCAGGGCGAGGGTGGATAATCTGTAAGGTGTTTTGATCTATGAGGGGGTGCAGGGCGGGGTGGATGATCTGTAAGGGGTGATGATCTATGAGGGGGTGCAGGGCGGGCTGGATGATCTGTAAGGGGTGATGATCTATGTGGGGTACAGGGAGAGGCTCGATGACCAGTAAGGGGTGATGATCTATGTGGGGTACAGGGAGAGGGTGGGTGACCAGTAAGGGGCGATGATCTATGTGGGGTACCGGGAGAGGGTGGATGACCAGTAAGGGGTGATGATCTATGTGCGGTACCGGGAGAGGGTGGATGACCAGTAAGGGGTGATGATCTATGTGGGGTACAGGGAGAGGGTAGATGGTCTGTAAGGGATATTGATCTATGAGGGAGTACAGGGAGAGAGTGATGATCTGTAAGGGATATTGATCTATGTGGGGTACAGGGAGAGGGTGGATGACCAGTAAGGGGTGATGATCTATGTGGAAGTGCAGGGCGAGGGTGGATAATCTGTAAGGTGTTTTGATCTATGAGGGGTGCAGGGCGGGGTGGATGATCTTTAAGGGGTGATGATCTATGAGGGGGTGCAGGGAGAGGGTGGATGATCTGTAAGGGATGATGATCTATGAGGAGGTGCAGGGACCTATAGTTGTGGACCCAAGCCCGTTGGTCACGTTTACGATGTTGGTCACGCAATGTTAAATAATTTGGGCTTCACAAAGCAGTTGCTGGGCTGCAATGAGCACCAAAGGTGCTCATTGCAGGCCTCGTAATGAGCGCCGCAGTGCAATGAGCGCCAAGGCCCATAAATTAGATGGAAGGAGAGGCTTGCGATAAGTGCCGAAGGTGCTCAGAGGGGGCACAGCCTCACATTGTGTGGCAAACAGCATTAGTACACGTGGGGAGAGGGGGGAGAAGCTCACAATGAGCGCCGAAGGTGCTCAATTGGGAGGCCTGTAAAGTACACAGGGGGAGAGGTTCGTGATGAGCGCCAAATGTGATCATTGCAAAGCAGGAAAGTTGGGGCTTGCCAAAACCGTCAATGAGCGGCAAAGTCATTGGGAGGCCTGTAAAGTACGCAGAGGGAGAGGCTTGCAATTAACACCTTCAGCCAAAGGCGCTCAGCGTGGGGCTCTTGATGAGCGCCAAAGTTGCTCACAATGTGTGGTAAACAGCATTGGCAGGCATTAAATTTGAATGCTGTCATTTTTGATGGGCAAGTAGCTAGTGATCTATAAAGGGTGTATGATATATGAGGAGGTGCAGGGAGAGGGTAGATGGTCTATAAGGGATGATGATGATCTATGAGGAGGTGCAGGGAGAGGGTAAATGGTCTATAAGGGATGATGATGATCTATGAGGAGGTGCAGGGAGAGGGTAGATGGTCTATAATTGATGATGATGATCTATGAGGAGGTGCAGGGAGAGGGTAGATGGTCTATAGGGGATGATGATGATCTATGAGGAGGTGCAGGGAGAGGGTAGATGGTCTATAATTGATGATGATGATCTATGAGGAGGTGCAGGGAGAGGGTAGATGGTCTATAATTGATGATGATGATCTATGAGGAGGTCCAGGGAGAGGGTAGATGGTCTATAAGGGATGATGATTATCTATGAGGAGGTGCAGGGAGAGGGTAGATGGTCTATAAGGGATGATGATGATCTATGAGGAGGTGCAGGGAGAGGGTAGATGGTCTATAAGGGATGATGATGATCTATAAGGTGGTGCAGGGAGAGGGTAGATGGTCTATAAGGGATGACGATGATCTATGAGGAGGTGCAGGGAGAGAGTAGATGGTCTATAATTGATGATGATGATCTATGAGGAGGTGCAGGGAGAGGGTATATGGTCTAAAAGGGATGATGATGATCTATGAGGAGGTGCAGGGAGAGGGTAGATGGTCTATAATTGATGATGATGATCTATGAGGAGGTGCAGGGAGAGGGTAGATGGTCTATAAGGGATGATGATGATCTTTGAGGAGGTGCAGGGTGAGGGTAGATGGTCTATAAGGGATGACGATGATCTATGAGGAGGTGCAGGGTGAGGGTAGATGGTCTATAAGGGATGACGATGATCTATGAGGAGGTGCAGGGAGAGGGTAGATGGTCTATAAGGGATGACGATGATCTATGAGGAGGTGCAGGGAGAGGGTAGATGGTCTATAAGGGATGACGATGATCTATGAGGAGGTGCAGGGAGAGGGTAGATGGTCTATAATTAATGATGATGATCTATGAGGAGATGCAGGGAGAGGGTAGATGGTCTATAAGGGATGATGATGATCTATGAGGAGGTGCAGGGAGAGGGTAGATGGTCTATAAGGGATGATGATGATCTATGAGGAGGTGCAGGGAGAGGGTAGATGGTCTATAAGGGATGATGATGATCTATGAGGAGGTGCAGGGAGAGGGTAGATGGTCTATAAGGGATGATGATTATCTATGAGGAGGTGCAGGGAGAGGGTAGATGGTCTATAAGGGATGATGATGATCTATGAGGAGGTGCAGGGTGAGGGTAGATGGTCTATAAGGGATGACGATGATCTATGAGGAGGTGCAGGGAGAGGGTAGATGGTCTATAAGGGATGATGATGATCTATGAGGAGGTGCAGGGTGAGGGTAGATGATCTATATCGTCCATTTACCTGAATACTCTCTTTTTCTGAGAACTTACTACCTCTCCTCCTTCTGCGGTTCAGGAATTCCAGGAATTGAGTACAAATCATCCACAGCTAGTTAAAGGTATCTTATTTTTCATTGATTTTTAAATGAAGTATTTGCAGTATATTTTAACAGCTGGAAAATGCAACAAATTCAGGAGGTGGTAACACCCAGGATTAGTATAAATTTATCAACTCGTTTTTTTCGCCAAAAACTGTCAGCTGAAAAAAAAAAATCTACATTATCAGAACAGGTGCGCAGTGCACATTGTAGCATTGACCAAAAAGTGTATATTACAAATGACTTTTTATGAAACATGAAAGGAACATGGAAAATTAAAAGTACACATATACAAAAATATTATTACAAGTGGATGTTAGATAGTGGAGTCTGAAAATATGTTAACTAGAAATGTATTTTTAATTTCTGCAATAATTAGACATTTCCTGTATCTTTTAAAAGTTTAGATAACTTACAGTACATCTACACAAGCATTCTTCTTGTTTGACCTGTTAAATGAAACACTCTTGTAGTGGATCCATTGCCAAGTTGTGTAGGGGGGTCTGAGCTGGGAGAGGAGCCATGGAGTGTGGGGAGGGTCTGCAGCAGAGCTGAGTGGGGTGTAGAGAGGCTGAATTAGGTAGGAGGGAGTGGTCCAGACATTCCTGAACTGGGGGTAACAAGGGAGAGGGGGTGAGGCAATGCTTGGCCTTATCCGGAGATACAGAATATAAATCAATGTCCTGATTTGCTCCAAACTTGTCTTGATGCACAACATTAATACACAAATAATGTAAACAGACTGAAATACCAAGGACAGATAATCCGAGAGCCTCTACAAGATGGAGCCATCACTGGAGGTGCCAGGAAGGAGGGGTAAAGGGGCCAAAAATAGCTCAGAATATTAACAGAAAGATGGAAAGTTCTTGGCAGACAGATAGAGCCAAAGGGTGAAATATAACACATAGAGAGACTGGCAGAGACAGAGGTCAGGGCACAGACTGGCACAGCAGGGGCATTCCCAGGGGGAGATGGGGGGAGAGGGTACAAGAGTGAGAGAGACAGTGAGAGTGCGAGAGAGACAGCGAGAGTGTGAGAGAGACAGCTAGAGTGTGAGAGAGACAGTGACAGTATGAGAGAGACAGCAAGAGTGTGTGTGAGAGGGACAGCAAGAATGTGTGTGAGAGGGACAGTGAGAGTGTGAGAGAGACAGCGAGAGTGTGTGAGAGACAGCGAGAGTGTGAGAGAGACAGCAAGAGTGTGTGAGAGAGACTGTGAGAGAGACAGCGAGAGTGTGTGTGAGAGGAACAGTAAAGTGTGTGTGAGAGGGACAGTGAGAGTGTGTGTGAGAGAGACAGTGAGAGTGTGAGAGAGAGACAGCAAGAGTGTGAGAGAGACCCTGAGAGTGTGAGAGAGACAGTGACATTATGAGAGAGACAGCAAGAGTGTGTGTGAGAGGGACAGTGAGAGTGTGTGTGAGAGAGACAGTGAGAGTGTGAGAGAGACAGCGAGAGTGTGTGAGAGACTGTGAGAGAGACAGCGAGAGTGTGAGAGAGACAGTGAGAGTGAGTGAGAGACAGCGAGAGTGTGAGAGAGACAGCGAGAGTGTGAGAGAGACAGTGAGAGTGTGAGTGAGACAGCAAGAGTGTGAGAGAGACTGTGAGAGAGACAGCAAGAGTGTGAGAGAGACAGTGAGAGTATATGAGAGACAGTGAGAGTGAGTGAGAGACAGTGAGAGAGACAGCGAGAGTGTGAGAGAGACAGTGAGAGTGTGTGAGAGACAGTGAGAGTGAGTGAGAGACAGTGAGAGTGAGTGAGAGACAGCGAGAGTGTGAGAGAGACAGCGAGAGTGTCAGAGACAGCGAGAGTGTGAGAGAGACAGTGAGAGTGTGTGAGAGACAGTGAGAGTGAGTGAGAGACAGTGAGAGTGAGTGAGAGACAGCGAGAGTGTGAGAGAGACAGTGAGAGTGTGAGAGAGACAGTGAGAGGGTGAGTGAGACAGCAAGAGTGTGAGAGAGACTGTGAGAGAGACAGTGAGAGTGCGAGAGAGACAGTGAGAGTGTGAGAGAGACTGTGAGAGAGACAGCGAGAGTGTGAGAGAAACAGTGAGAGTGTGTGAGAGACAGTGAGAGTGAGTGAGAGACAGTGAGAGTGAGTGAGAGACAGCGAGAGTGTGAGAGAGACAGCGAGAGTGTCAGAGACAGCGAGAGTGTGAGAGAGACAGTGAGAGTGTGAGAGAGACAGTGAGTGTGTGTGAGAGAGACAGCGAGAGTGTGAAAGACAGCGAGAGTGTGAGAGAGACAGCGAGAGAGTGAGAGAGACAGTGAGAGTGTGAGAGAGACAGCGAGAGTATGTTTGACATACAATGAGAGTGTGTGAGAGACAGTGAGAGTGTGAGAGAGACAGGGAGAGTGTGAGAGAGACAGGGAGAGTGTGAGAGAGACAGCAAGAGTGTGAGAGAGACAGTGAGAGTGTGTGAGAGACAGTGAGAGTATGAAAGACAGTTAGAGTGTGTGAGAGAAAGCAAGAGTGGGAGAGAGGCAGTGAGAGTGTGTTTGAGAGGGACAATGAGAGTTAGAGAGAGAGACAGTGAGAGTGTGTGTGAGAGGGACAGTGAGAGTGTGTGTGAGAGGGACAGTGAGAGTGTGTTTGAGATACAATGAGAGTGTGTGAGAGACTGTGAGAGTGTGAGAGAGACAGGGAGAGTGTGAGCGAGACAGCGATAGTGTGTGAGAGACAGCGAGAGTGTGTGAGAGGGACAGTGAGAGTGTGAGAGAGAGACAGTGAGAGTGTGTGTGAGAGAGACAGCGAGAGGATGAAAGACAGTTAGAGTGTGTGAGAGACTGTGAGAGTGTGAGAGAGACAGGGAGAGTGTGAGCGAGACAGCGATAGTGTGTGAGAGACAGCGAGAGTGTGTGAGAGACTGTGAGAGTGTGAGAGGGACAGTGAGAGTGTGTGTGAGAGAGACAGCGAGAGTATGAAAGACAGTTAGAGTGTGTGAGAGAAAGCAAGAGTGTGAGAGAGACAGTGAGAGTGTGTGTGAGAGGGACAGTGAGAGTGTGTGTGAGAGGGACAATTAGAGTGTGTGAGAGAAAGCAAGAGTGTGAGAGAGACAGTGAGAGTGTGTTTGAGAGGGACAATGAGAGTGTGAGAGAGAGACAGTGAGAGTGTGTTTGAGATACAATGAGAGTGTGTGAGAGACTGTGAGAGTGTGAGAGAGACAGGGAGAGTGTGAGCGAGACAGCGATAGTGTGTGAGAGACAGCGAGAGTGTGTGAGAGGGACAGTGAGAGTGTGAGAGAGAGACAGTGAGAGTGTGTGTGAGAGAGACAGCGAGAGTATGAAAGACAGTTAGAGTGTGTGAGAGACTGTGAGAGTGTGAGAGAGACAGGGAGAGTGTGAGCGAGACAGCGATAGTGTGTGAGAGACAGCGAGAGTGTGTGAGAGACTGTGAGAGTGTGAGAGGGACAGTGAGAGTGTGTGTGAGAGAGACAGCGAGAGTATGAAAGACAATTAGAGTGTGTGAGAGAAAGCAAGAGTGTGAGAGAGACAGTGAGAGTGTGTTTGAGAGGGACAATGAGAGTGTGAGAGAGAGACAGTGAGACAGGGAGACAGGTGAGAGTGTGTGTGAGAAGGACAGTGAGAGTGTGTTTGAGATACAATGAGAGTGTGTGAGAGACTGTGAGAGTGTGAGAGAGACAGGGAGAGTGTGAGCGAGACAGCGATAGTGTGTGAGAGATAGCGAGAGTGTGTGAGAGGGACAGTGAGAGTGTGAGAGAGAGACAGTGAGAGTGTGTGTGAGAGAGACAGCGAGAGTATGAAAGACAGTTAGAGTGTGTGAGAGACTGTGAGAGTGTGAGAGAGACAGGGAGAGTGTGAGCGAGACCGCGATAGTGTGTGAGAGACAGCGAGAGTGTGTGAGAGACTGTGAGAGTGTGAGAGGGACAGTGAGAGTGTGTGTGAGAGAGACAGCAAGAGTATGAAAGACAGTTAGAGTGTGTGAGAGAAAGCAAGAGTGTGAGAGAGACAGTGAGAGTGTGTTTGAGAGGGACAATGAGAGTGTGAGAGAGAGACAGTGAGAGTGTGTGTGAGAGGGACAGTGAGAGTGTGTGTAAGAGGGACAATTAGAGTGTGTGAGAGAAAGCAAGAGTGTGAGAGAGACAGTGAGAGTGTGTTTGAGAGGGACAATGAGAGTGTGAGAGAGAGACAGTGAGAGTGTGTGTGAGAGGGACAGTGAGAGTGTGTGTGAGAGGGACAGTGAGAGTGTGTTTGAGATACAATGAGAGTGTGTGAGAGACTGTGAGAGTGTGAGAGAGACAGGGAGAGTGTGAGCGAGACAGCGATAGTGTGTGAGAGACAGCGAGAGTGTGTGAGAGGGACAGTGAGAGTGTGAGAGAGAGACAGTGAGAGTGTGTGTGAGAGAGACAGCGAGAGTATGAAAGACAGTTAGAGTGTGTGAGAGAAAGCAAGAGTGTGAGAGAGACAGTGAGAGTGTGTTTGAGAGGGACAATGAGAGTGTGAGAGAGAGACAGTGAGAGTGTGTGTGAGAGGGACAGTGAGAGTGTGTGTGAGAGGGACAGTGAGAGTGTGTGTGAGAAGGACAGTGAGAGTGTGTGTGAGAGGGACAGTGAGAGTGTGTGTGAGAAGGACAGTGAGAGTGTGTGTGAGAGGGACAGCGAGAGTGGGTGAGAGGGATAATGAGTGTGTATGAAGAACACAGTTAGTGTGTGTGTGTGTGTGAGAGAGACAGTGCAGGAGCAATATGAGAGGGTATAAACAAGATGAAGTGTGACTGTGGAAGACAATTTGTGAGAGTGACAGTATAAGAGAATGGGCAAAAGAGACAATGTGAGAATTTACTAAGTATCTCAAGTGCATATCATATGCATCCCTTGATTTACTATGTAATATTTCCTAAGAGGAAAACTGAGACCATCACTTCCCATCTCATCTCAGCTCAGAAAACACTTAGTACATTTCCCGCACTGTGAGAGAGTGTGTAAGAGACAGGTTTAGTCTGAAAGAGAGTCAGTTTCAGATTACATTTATGTAAGAGAGACAGAAAGAGCATGTGAAAGAATTTAAAGAGCCACCATAGTCTAAACCTTCCTGCCATGCATGAAAATTACACATGTTAATAAAATGTCTATTCAGCCCAAGCCAGCGATGTTATCACTCTGTGCCAGTGATGATACAAAACGATACACTGATAGAATCGAATATGCTGGGGAGGAACTAAGTCTTCATTAGTGGTGGGAAAAGGCATGAAGAAATGCTCTAGATTTCAGGTTCTGGAGTTATCCTCTGGTCCTCTGACCTGAACTGGCCCTGTGCAGAGATACAGCCAAGGATCTGAGCTTAGATATGTAAACATAGGACTCTGCAGTACTGGGGTGGACAATTTCGTTCCTGGAGGGAAACACAGAGGCCTGGATTTGAGGATATCCCTGCTGCGTACAGTGAATCGCTTCAGTCATCCTGATTGACTCACCTGTGCACAGAAAGGAGATTTTTCAAATGCAGGTATGTGTGTGGCCCCCAGGACCGAACTTGCCCACCCCCGCTGTAGTATCAACAATCAGAGTGACCTTTACCAATAACCACTTGAGAGAAATCACTAATTACTATCATACATTTAAAAGATTAGGATTTACACATTTTTTTCTAAATTAAGAACAATTACTCCAAAGTATAAAAAAAAATGGTATCCTGTTATGGTGTCGGGACAGGTCCGCCGCTGCAGTGCAGCCTCCAACCGCTAGATGGCGCTGCTATTTTGCAGCACTGCCGATATGTGAGAGAAGTTCTAAGCTTATAATTTTAGCCCAACCCTTGAACTAACCCCAACCCCAAACCTAACCCTAACAGTTTACCTAAGCCTTGACTCTATGATATGGCACCGGAATCCCGGCAGCGCCATCTAGTGGATGCTCACTGTCACTGCTGCTGCCTTGTGCTGTGCTACCATAATAGGATAGGACCGAAGCTTGCACTTAACCAAATAAGATTTTTTTCAGGCTCTGCACCAGCTGAGTTATGGAGATCTATGGAGAATCAATTACTCCACCTACACTGTGATTGGCTGCAGTTGACACACCTATTTCAGACTTTGTAAGTGGGAGGTTCTGCCAGTTTCAAAAGTGGCCTTTACGCAGAGATTATTAAAATAAGTTCTCAACCTTTGCAGCACTTGTTTTGAACTACTTATTTGTAATCTTTATATTAAAAAACACTTGGCTAAAGACCTGTTAGGAAAGGTGTAAAAAAACTGAAACTTTTTCATTTTTAATACATTAACCTAATATGCCCATTCTAAAGCATATCTAAATTGAGTTATTATATTAACCACTACAGGACTACAGAGGGGAAGTTGATCATCTCAAAAGCCAGGTCCTATCCTGTTATGCTGGCGCAGCACAACGCAGCAGCAGTGGCGTCGAACATCCGCTAGATGGCGCTGACTATATTCCGGTGCCATATCATAGAGTCAAGGCTTAGGTAAACTGTTAGGGTGAGGGTTGGGGTTAGGATTAGGGTTAGTTCAAGGGTTAGGCTAACATTATAAGCTTAGAACTTCTCTTGCATTTCGGCAGCGCTGCAAAATATCGCCATCTAGTGGTTGGAGGTCGCACTGCAGCTGTGGACCTCTCCCGACAACATAACAGGATAGATCCAAAAGCCACATTTGATCTAAATGTTTCAGTTTCTATTTTTGTTTCATATCCATTTAGGGGCTTCAACATTGTGGTAGAACTGAATAGAGATCATATCCACATCGAACTCCCCCAGATTGAATATAATAATAATATTAATATAAAAAAAAAACTTTTTAAAGATATGTTGCTTATTATCAAGACAGAACATACTATAAATGTGACAGGTAAGTGACACAGAAAAGGTCACAGATAGTGCAATGAAAGCTGGATATTTGAAACACAGATTACATGAACAGATTCCCGCCTTCTCATTACTAACGACTCTTTCAGATGATTAATAATCTCTCACAGTGTGGGGTGATAAATCATATGAGCATGCCCAGTTAGTAGATCTATACAGGTAGATCAGAATAATGATAAAGTCTTATAAGAACATAAAGGTCTTATAACTATTTTGTTCTTAGTGTATAAGGTGACATGGTGTACATGGGATAACTAGATCCTTTGCTGTGTCCCATGTGTAAATGAGGGGGTTGGGGTGCTGCAAAATAGGGATAAAAAGCAGACCTGCCCCAGCAGCCTGTGTTTTGTTGTGTCCTGGGTGACCTGGGAGGTTGTTAGTTCTCCATTAACTTGTCACATTCATCAATTAACCATAAAGTCCCCACCTAATGACAGAGGTCTCCATAGGAACCAGAGATGTAAGCTTGGAGCCTGAGGGCAGGGTACAGACATTGACCTCTTCACTGCCGCTGATCCCTAATTACTACAGAATCTCTATAAATTACATACTAAAGTGGTGCATGGTGTAAAAGCTTTATTTATTTAATATGTATTGTTAGGAACGAGGATACAGGGGGATATGAGAGAGACCTGCAAATATATCATAAAGTTATGTATTGGAAATAACTTACAGAAAAACAGAGACAAGAACAAGAGGTCATGACAGTGGTGCAAAAAATGGGTGGAGGAGGGGGTTATTACTTGGAACTTTGGTTCTTGTAAGCACAGGCTACACATTGGCTCTTACAGACACAGGCTGCAGATTGTCTCTTACAGACACAGAATGCACTTGGTTTCTTACAGACATAGGCTGCACATTGGCTCTCATATGCATAGGCTGCACATTGGCTCTTACAGACACAGGATAGACATTAGCTCTTACAGATACTGGATGCACATTGGCTTGTACATGCACAGACTGCACATTGTCTCTTACAGACACAGGATGGAGACTGGCTATTACAGGCACAGGCTGCAAATTGGCTCTGACTCATAGACGATGCCGATTGGCTCCTACACAGTCTTCACTTGGGCTCTTGCAGACATAGACACCACTCCTGCGGGGAGCTGCAGGAAGCCGCGTGAGGGATGTGGGGGGCCGTGGGTGGCTGCAGGAGGGTTGCAGGGTGCCACGGGAGGCTGCAAGGGGCAGAGAGAGGATCGTGGGGGCCGCAGGAGGGTCGCAGGGCCCCAGCTGCATCAACAGTAGCTGTAGACAGGGTGATGTATACATGGAAAAACCTCCCAGCAGAGGTGGTGTAAATAGAGACAGCAAAGGAATTCTAAAATACTTTAATTATGTATAAGGGTATTTTGAAGCTCCCTTCTGGATCGCTACCTTGTCGTGGTGAATAGGCTTGTGTACCTCATTAAAGCTTGAGCTATACCATGTAGGATCAGCCAAGGTCATAGCAGAGAGGTCAGACAAATCCACTGGAGAAGGAACTGACAACCCACCAAAGTATCTTTGTCATGAAAATCTTATGGATCAGCATAACCAGACACAAGATATGCTTGGCGTGATGCGGTCCATAAAGTCACAGAGAGTCAGACCTGACTCAACGACTGAACAAGAGTATAGTGTGGTAGATAAGAGAAAGAGGATAATAATAGATTTGTATCTAGGATTCTGTGTTTACTGTGATGTTACGCTGGAGAGGGTTTTAGGGCTAAAACAACAGATTAAAGAGCTTTAAATGACTGGTTATTACTCAATATCTAAATCCTTACCTGTGTCATTATTTTAATATTAGTAGCAATTTCTTAAATGCTAATTTTGTAATCTGTTTGTTTTGTATTTTATTGAAACATTAAGTGACAGAAATAAAAATAATCACAGACACAGATTACTGGAGTGTGATCCTTATAATATAAGAAGGGGGAGATAAAAAGCTGCAGGAATCATAGAAAAAAGGAAAGTTTTGCTAAAAAACATTGGGCTATGACAATAAAGGTAATTGTATGTGTTTTTTTTAAACAAATCATCTGAAATCCAGTTAATTTATATGTTTTCTTGTAGCCTAATAAATCTTCTATATAAACTATTCAAATAAAAAAGACCCTTTTTTAGATATTTTATATGGCTGTTGAGACTGAAAGTATATTCAGAGGGCCCGATTTACTAAGTGTCTATGATTCTTAGTCACTCACCATATTCCCTAAATCATAATTACAGATTGACCCACAAAAGATGTAAAATAAATAAATACATTTTTTTATGTGTGGTTCAGTTGTTTCCGACTTTCCGTGACCTTATGGACCGTAATACACCAGGCACATCTTTATGCCCATGGTCATGCTGATCCACTTGGTTTTCATAGGATGCCAGTTCCTTCTCCAGTGGACCAAGATTTGTCTAACCTCTCTGCTATCACCTGGCCATATTGGGTGTCAAATAAAAAAGACCCTTTTTTAGATATTTTATATGGCTGTTGAGACTGAAAGTATATTCAGAGGGCCGATTTACTAAGTGTCTATGATTCTTAGTCACTCACCATATTCCCTAAATCGTAATTACAGATTGACCCACAAAAGATGTAAAATAAATAAATAAATGTTTTATGTGTGGTTCAGTTGTTTCCGACTTTCTGTGACCTTATGGACCATAATACACCAGGCACATATTTATTGCCCATGGTCATGCTGATCCACTTGGTTTTCATGGGATGCCAGTTCCTTCTCCAGTAGACCAAGATTTGTCTAACCTCTCTGCTATCACCTGGCCATATTGGGTGTCTCTACGTGGTTTAGCTCACAGCTTCTTTGAGGTACACAAGCCCCTTTGCCCCGGCAAGGTCGTGATCCACAAGGGGATCCTGGATATAGCTTAGACCAGTAGTTCCCAAACCTCCCCTCAGGGCTCCTCAGGCCAGGATTTTAATGTAAAAGTGTGTGACCACAGGTGAGGAAATTAGAGGCTCCATCGACTGTTGCATACTAAGTTTCTCATCTGGGTTCACACTGAAATCCCGGCCTGTCTGGGTAACCCTGAGGAGAGGTTTAGGAACCACTGATTTAGACCAAAGAAAAAGCTTATATCTCTAGGTGAGGCTGAGTGTGAATTCCCCCTGTGGACCACGTCATCGAGCAAAGTCCAGTCCCACCCAAGTCCGATCCCCGGCCCCACCTCACCCAAACACAAACAGTTTATAGAACGGAGTTACCTTCATTAGAAAAGTTATTTATAGGCTGTTGTAAAAAAAAAAGTCATTATTTTATTCCTCTGACACATGAATATAAAAAGCAAGTTTAAACTGAAAAATGATTTAAAGGAAATGTGACTTTCCTTCCTCCAGAGCCCTCGTGCCAGAAACTATTTATAGTGTGGAATTTAAAAACCCTCTATTGTATTGGGCAAAAAAGCACTTTCTACATGTCAGAATTAATCAGAAATGTGTCCATTTTATTATCTACCTTAAATATTGGTTTAATTAATACGCTGGCCATATGTTTATTCCAGGCTTAAAAGGGCAAACAATAAGGTTTAAGATGTTTAATTAGTGACTGATTAGAAATCAAATCAGTATATGATAAGTACATTGACTATAGCTTATAAAACTTATGTTTAAATTGTGGCTTCTCTTCACCTCTGTTTCGTGTGTAGGGGCACAAAGAGGATCTGCCCAAGATGCTGTTCTATACACATAAAATAAAATTGGCATTACTTTATGCACACATCAAAAATACACAGCTTTTACCTCCCCAGCCCCAGTGAATTGCCCCGTGACCTCCCCCAGCCCCAGTGAGTGTGTATGTATGTGTGAGTGAGTGTGTGTGTCTGCGAGTGAGTGAGTGAGTGTGCATGTCTGTATGAGTAAGTGTGTATGTCTGTGTGTGTGAGTGAGTGAGTGTGTGTGTCTGTGTTAGTGAGTGTGTGTGACTGTGTTAGTGAGTGAATGAGTGTGTGTGTCTGTGTGTGTGAGTGAGTGAGTGAGTGTGTGTGAGTGAGTGTGTGTATGTCTGCATGGGTGGTGGGTGGGTATGTCTGTGTGAGTAAGTGTGAGTGTCTGTGAGTGAGTGTGTATGTCTGTGTGAGAGTGTGTGTGTCTGTGAGGGAGTGAGTGAGTCTGCATGTCTGTGTGAGTGAGTGTGTGTCTGTGTGTGTGAGTGAGTGTGTATGTGTTAGTGAGTGTGTGTGTCTGTGTGAGTGAGTGAGTGTGTATGTCTGTGTGAGTGAGTGTGGGTGTCTGTGTGAGTGTGTATGTCTGCGTGAGTGAGTGTGTCTGTGAGTGAGTGAGTGTGTATGTCTGAGTGAGTGTGTGTGTCTGTCTGAGTGAGTGTGTGTGTCTGTGAGTGAGTGTGTATGTCTGTGAGTGAGTGTGTGTGTCTGAGTGAGTGTATCTGTGTGAGTGAGTGAGTGAGTGTGTATGTCTGTGAGTGTGTGTGTCTGTGTGAGTGTGTGTGTGTCTGTGTGAATGAGTGAGTGGGTGAGTGTGTATGTCTGTGAGTGTGTGTGTATGTCTGTGTGAGTGAGTGTGTGTGTCTGTCTGAGTGAGTGCGTGTGTCTGTGAGTGAGTGTGTATGTCGGTGAGTGAGTGTGTGTGTCTGAGTGAGTGTATCTGTGTGAGTGAGTGAGTGTGTATGTCTGTGAGTGTGTGTGTCTGTGTGAGTGAGTGTGTGTGTGTCTGTGTGAATGAGTGAGTGGGTGAGTGTGTATGTCTGTGAGTGTGTGTGTATGTCTGTGTGAGTGAGTGTGTGTGTGTCTGTGAGTGAGTGAGAGTGTATGTCTGAGTGAGTGTGTGTGTCTGTGTGAGTGTGTATGTCTGTGAGTGAGTGAGTGTGTATGTCTGTGAATGTGTCTGAGTGAGTGAGTGAGTGTATCTGTGTGAGTGAGTGTGTATGTCTGTGAGTGTGTGTGTCTGTGTGAGTGAGTGTGTATGTCTGTAAGTGAGTGAGTGTGTATGTCTGTGAGTGAGTATGTCAGTGAGTAAGCGAGTGTGGGTGTCTGTGTAAGTGTGTGTGTGTGAGTGAGTGTGTATGTCTGTAAGTGAGTGTGTGTGTCTGTGTGAGTGAGTGTGTGTGTCTGTGAGTGAGTATGTATGTCTGTGTGAGTGAGTGAGTGTGTATGTCTGTGTGAATGAGTGTGTGTGTCTGTGTGAGTGAATGTGTGTGTCTGTGAGTGAGTGTATCTGTGTGAGTGTGTATATCTGTGTGAGTGTGTGTGGCTGTGTGAGTGAGTGTGTATGTCTGTGAGAGTGTGTGTGTATGTCTGTGAGTGTGTGTGTCTGTGTGAGTGAGTGTGTATGTCTGTGTGTGTGTCTGTGTGAGTGAGTGTCTGTGTGAGTGAGTGAGTGAGTGAGTGTATCTGTGTGTCTGTGAGTGTGTATGTGAGTGAGTGTCTGTGTGAGTGAGTGAGTAAGTGTATGTCTGTGAGTGAGAGTGAGTCTGTGTATATATTTGTGTGAGAATGAGTCTGTGTGTGTGAGAGAGTGATTATGTGTGACTGTGAATGTCTGTGTGTGAGAGTGTGTGTGTCTGTGAGTAAGTGAGTATGTCTGTGTGAGTGAGTGTGTATGTCTGTGAGTGAGTGTGTGTGTCTGTGAGTGAGTGTGTATGTCTGTGAGTGAGTGTGTGTGTCTGTGAGTGAGTGTGTGTGTCTGAGTAAGTGAGTCTGTATGTCTGTGTGAGTGTGTGTGTCAGTGAGTGAGTGTGTATGTCTGTGAGTGAGTGTGTGTGTCTGTGAGTGAGTGTGTGTGTCTGTGTGAGTGTGTGTGTCTGTGTGAGTGTGTGTCTGAGTAAGTGAGTCTGTATGTCTGTGTGAGTGAGTGTGTGTCAGTGAGTGAGTGTGTATGTCTGTGAGTGAGTGTTTGTGTGAGTAAGTGTATGTGTCTGTGTGAGTGAGTGAGTGTGTATGTCTGTATGAATGAGTGTGTGTGTCTGTGTGAGTGTGTATGTATGTGTAAGTGAGTGTGTATGTCTTTAAGTGAGTGAGTGTGTATGTCTGTGTGAGGGAGTGTGTATGTCTGTGTGAGTGTGTGTGTGTGTGTCTGTAAGTGAGTGAGTGTGCATGTCTGTGTGAGTGAGCGAGTATGTGTGTCTGTGTGAGTGAGTGTGTCTGTGAGAGAGTGAATTTGTATGTCTGTAAGTGAGTGAGTGAGTGAGTGTGTGTGTCTGAGTGAGTGTGTATGTCTGAGTGAGTGTGTGTCTGTGTGAGTGAGTGTGTGTGTCTGAGTGAGTGAGTGTGTCTGTGTGTGTGAGTGTGTATGTCTGTGAGTGTGTGTGTGTGTGTGAGTGTGTGTGTCAGTGTGAGTGATTGAGTGTGTGTGGTTGTGTGAGTGAGTGTGTCTGTGAGTGTGTCTGTGAGTGAGTGTATGTGTGAGTGAGTGAGTAAGTGTATGCCTGTGAGTGAGTGAGTAAGTGTATGCCTGTGAGTGAGTCTGTGTATGTCTGTGTGTGAGAGTGAGTGTGTATGTCTGTGTGTGAGAGTGATTCTGTGTGTGTGTGAGAGTGATTATGTGTGAGTGTGAATGTCTGTGTGTGAGAGTGTGTATGTCTGTGTGTGGGTGAATGTGTGTGGGTGAGGGTGAGAGTGTGTCACGGGGAAATTCCCTGGGGCTGGGGGAGGTGATGGGGCAATACACTGGGGCTGGGAGAGGTCACAGGGCAATTCAGTGTGGCTGAAGGCAATTCACCGGGGCTGGGGAAAGTGATGGTGCAATTCACTTGAGCTGGGGCAGGTAATGTGGCAACTCACTGCGGCTTGGGCAGGTGATGGGGCAATTCACTGGGGCTGGGGGAGGTCACAGGGCAATTCACTGGGGCTGGGGGAGGTGAAGGGGCAATTACCTGCGGCTGGGGGAGGTGACAAGGGCAATTCACTGTGGCTGGGGCAGGTGATGGGGCAATTTACTGGGACTGGGGGAGGTCACAGGGCAATTCACTAGGGCTGGAGGGCAATTCACTGGGGCTGGGGGAGGTCATGGGGCAATTCACTGGGGCAGGTGATGGGGCAATTCACTGGGTCTGGGGAGGGGAAGGGGCAATGACCTGGGGCTGGGGGAGGTGAAGGTGCAATTCCCAGGGGCTGGAGGATGTCACGGGGCAATTCAGTGGGGCTGAAGGGCAATTTACTGGGGATGGGGCAGGTGATGTGGCAAATCACTGGGGCTGGGGAGGTCATAGGACAATTCACTTGGGCTGGAGGGCAATTTACTGGGGCTGGAGCAGATAATGGGGGATATTCACTGGGGCTGGCGGAGGTCATGGGGCAATTCACTGGGGCTGGGGCAGGTGATGGGGCAATTCACTGGTGCTGGGGGCGGTCATGGGGCAATTCACTGGGGCTGAGGGCGGTCACAGGGCAATTCACTGGGTGCTGGAGGGCAATTCACTGGGGCTGGAGCAGGTGATGGGGCAATTCACTGGAGCTGTGGGAGGTCACAGGGTAATTTACTGGGGCTGAGGCAGGTGATGGGGCAATTCACTGGGGCTGGGGGATGTCACGGGACAATTCACTGGGGCTGGAGGGCAATTCACTGGGGCAGGTGATGGGGCAATTCACTGGGGCAGGGGCAGGTGATGGGGCAATTCACTGGGCCTGAATAATAAGGGCTTTTTCAGAGGATTTTAATTCCTTTGGCATAATATGGAACAAAGCTAATTCTGGTGTTGGAGACATTGTTTTATTAATTTGCTTAGAAATATAATCAAAGCAATTAATACAGAGTGGACTGGACAGTCCCACTACATGTGTCTGTGCGTTCCTGGTTTATTACAATTTCTCCAGCATTCATTTAAACTATTATTTTTTTATATAAGTTCAATTTTAGCAGGAACTAGGTACCATCTTAGAATGTTAAAAAAAAAAAACTTCCCTATATGATTGATTAATTATTAGCTTTTGAGTTAGATCTAATGCACTAAACCAAGTCTCTGATGTAAAATCCAAACCTAGATCTTTCTCCTATTTTTTCATATTTTCTGCTTTTTTTTAAAGATGTTATTTTCTTAAGATTGTGTAACATTCAGAGATAAGATGTTTATCGTTCTTCAAGGAACATAATCTCTCCATGTCTGATTAAAAAAAACTTTGCCCTTCAAATTGAAAGATGAGTTCTAAATTTTTAATTTGCTCTTAGGAAAATTAAAATTCAGAGCAACAGGTTTCAAAAGTTTTAAATGATCCTTTACTATATAGATCCCCTAATTTGGTTATGTTCCATTTCTCCCAGTCTAGGGTAAAGGGGATTTTTAATTTCCTCACAATTCACTGTAGTGCCATAGCTGGAGACGGGAAAGAAACTAAATTATGCTTTTTATACCATTTCTTCCAAAATTCAAGCCATGATTGAATATGGTTATGGGATTATTGATCAAGGTTTTGAATTTATCTTCCCATAGCCAATACCTGAAATCGTCAATTGGATTTAAAACTTTTTCAATATAACCCCATCATTCCTTAAGATCCACTAAGGACGTTTTAACTAAATGGGTTAACATTACTGCCTCATAATAGTCTGAAATACAAAGGGAGGTGATACCTCCTTTTGAAAAACTCCTGTTAATAATATTCCTATTAATCCTGCCTTTTTTTCCTTTATACAGAAAAGAGTCTAGCAATTTTTTAATTTTAGTTAGTTTTTTCTTTGAGATCTTTAAAGGAAGAGATGTAAATAAGTAATTTATCTTGGGTAAAAGTGACATTTTAATGGTTGCCACTCTTCCCAACCAAGACAATGGTAAGGATTTCCAATTATTGAATAAGTTTACTCAATGTTCATATAGTTTGTCAAAGTTTAACAACACCATCATATTCAGGTCTTTTGTAAACGTCATCCCTAGATAATTTATTGAATCAAGTATCCGCTCTTGTGGACAGAAATTTCTCAACTCTAGTATATCTTATTTATTTAAATTAAGATTTACAATTTCAGTTTTATCCAGATTTATCTTATAATATGATAACCAACTGAAGGTTTTTATCAATTCCTGAAGTTGTATTAATGATTTCTTAACATTAGTTATTGTAAGAATAATGTCATTGGCAAAAAGCATGATTTTAAATTACTTATTTTTTATTATTACCCCTTCTATATCGAATGATGATCTAACTGCTTCTGCAAATGGTTCCATTATTAATGCAAAAGGGAGATAAGGGACAACCTTGTTGTGTTCCATTATTTAAACTAAATTTCTCCAGTGAAAAGCCAATTCCAGTTACCAATGCTGATGGAGCAGAATATGACACCCCAATTGCTTTTGTTCCAAAATTATTAAAGCCCATTTTGTCTAAGACTGAATTCATGTAGTCCCAGTTTAGCCTATCAAAGGCTTTTCCTGAATCTAGAGCCATTAATGCACATGGAGTTTGTTATAATTACTATAAGAAATAAGATCAATTAATCTTCTCATATTATCTGATGTTTGACTGCCCGTGATAAATCCAGACTGGTCTATATTTACTAAACTCAATATAATTGAATTCCGTCTTAGAGCTAAGATTTTGACGTAAATCTGTATATCAACATTGAGCAATGAAATTCTTACAATATCTGGAATCTTTGTTTGGTTTCTGAATGTTAATTATTTTGGCTTCCAACATTTCTGGGGGTGCCTCACCTGTTGTTTTAACTTCATTGTAAACTTTCACCAATTGTTTAGCCAATACTGATTGAAAGCTTCTATAGTAAAGGTTAGGAAATCCGTCCGGGCCTGGGGCTGAATTTACTTTCAACTTTGAAATTACTTTTTCAATTTCATCTATCGTAATCTCTCTTTCAAGAAAATACAGATCTGATTCACTCAGTTTTGGTAAGTTAATTTTGTCCAAGTAACTCTTAATATCTTCCTTAGACGGCTTGTTAAATGAATAATTGTTTTCTAAATTATATAACTCCTTATAAAATGTGTAAAAAGTCTTCCCTATATCTTCATGCTTTGTAACTGATATATTGTTCTTATCTTTTATTTCTTCGAATCTGCTATGTAAGTACTTCTTGTTCAATTTGCTTTCTAAAAGTATGTTTGCTTTATTGTCTAGACAATAATATCTCTGTTGGAGTTTTCACAGGTTATTGTCTATTTTGGGATTGAGAAATTTTACTTAATTGTGCTTGGATTAAATTTATTTCTTACATTTTTTCCAATGTATGTTCTGATTTATTACAGTATGTTTGTCTAATTCTAACTTTGAGTTTTTTAAATTTTTTGATTTCCTTATTGTGTGAGAGTCTGGCCTTATTTTCTTTGCTGATTTCCTGTCTAAATTGTCATTGGCTGTCCGATTTAGATCCCCACAAATAATTAACATTCCAGCTTTAACTTTGTTAGTTTGATTCATTACTGTATTGAAACATTTGTTTTGTCCTTCATTAGGTGCATATACATTTACCAAAGTTATCTTTTCATTATTAACCAAACCTATGCAGATAATAAATCTCCCTTCAAGGTCAATTATTTTAAACACTAAATATCTTTTTATTGAATAGGATCATGACCCCTCTAGTTTTTTTGTGAAATGTTGCATTAATCCTAACATTAAATATCTTGTCTCTCAAATATGGTACTTTGTCATTTTTCAAATGGGTCTCCTGAATACAAACTATTTCAGCTTGTTGTTTTTGAAATTATTCTATCGCTAATTGTCTCTAATAAGGGGAATTTAGACCATGTACATTATGTGATAATATTCTAACACCATTATTCACATAAAAAATGAAAGAAGGGTTACAATTTGAGCTTGACACATGAACATTCCCTCCCAAAATTAGCTTAACATTTTCCCCGCCCTCTCTGACCCATCATCCCTTTTTCTGGGTAAAGAAAAAAGAAAACCCATGGAATTATAGAGAGAAAAAGGGTCTGTGCCAGACCATCTATAAGTCTGACTGCCCCCTCTATATTCTTCCCACCAGGGAGTAAGTGAGAAAAAAAAAAAGAAAGTTCTAAACTATGCCTTTCTTTTAATTCTTTGTTAGGGACTCTTTATATTTAAACTTCTTTTATTACAATGATTATTGGCCCTGACTGGCATCGAACCTGGGTCGCAGAGGTGAAAGCACTGAATTCTAATCACTGGACCACCAGGGAGCCCTAATGTCTAATAGATATAGCTAAACAATAAACAAAATCCCAATTTAACTTACTGACAGCCGTTTCGCCACATACCACCAGCTTTGTCACTGGAAAAAAAAGAGGCTGTTTTAAATGTTTTAACAACTAAATTATTTACGTTTCCAGTGGTAATTAAACTGTCTTTAACCCTAACACTTCCACAGGCGGCTCTTCCACTTACCTACAACTAAGTCTATACAGTAGTGCTCTACACATTACCCCTACATCTTCCACTTTCCAACCTCATATCATGATCTCTTATTCTTGCTCATCTTGGAAGATTTCCCTCCTGAAATTTATGTATCACTTTGCTATATTTGCAGGTCTCTCTCATATCCCCCTCTCTCCTCTAATCTATACATATTAATATCATGGAGTCTCCTTATAAGTTGTATCTTTTAGACCCTACACCATTTTAATCACTTTAATGTTTAATGGTCTCTAATTTATTAATATATAACTTTAATCTCCCTGAACAAATAACAAGCCGGACTGTCAAAACTGTGCAAGACTAAATACTTCCTACATCTGGAATACCCAATGACGCTTTATATATGTGGATACATATATAAGCCTTTGCTTTCCTCTGGATGTAGCTGTGATCTTGTCATGGTCCCACTGGAGTTTAAGCATCTAAAAAAATCACTTTCCCACAGCTCTTTGTCCTACAAATCTTAACTTTTTGGCTGATATAAGGGAATGTTGAATAAATATATGGAAAGTTTTGGAAAATAAAGAGCAGAAACTGAACTATGTCCAGGAATTTAATCCCAGGGGCTGGAGAAATCATAAGAAATATTTAGGGATTAATAACATTTAAATGACTCAAATTTGTTTTTATTTCATATATACTTATTAGTTTGGTGACTTAATTAATGTAATTGTCATATAAAATGTACACCTCGGTTACTTCTAAAAAGTCCACAGAGAAGACCTTCTGGAGCCTCCCTCTCTCTTCCTGCTATCTGATTTATGATGCCATGTTTCCCAGCTGTGCAAACGACATACAAGGTAGGGGGTTCATACTACAAGTGACTCTGCCTGGTAGCAACCAGTGACATATTGTGTGTCTGAGCAGCGTGAGACACTGGTACAGTGAAGTGCTCTGTAGGCATGACCTTAAATCACAATTGTGAAACATGACACCCGGCATGAGAGAGAATAGGAAGAAAAGAGGCAGTTCCAGGAGGTAAGAATCTATTACTCTGGGGGCTTTTTAGAAGTAAGTAAAGTGTATATTTTTTATAATAACTAGTCGTTTGCCCCTATCCGGTGTGTCTACCCCCTGTGTCTCTCCCCCCACCATGTGTCTCTTTCTCCCCTGCTCCCTCCCCTGTGTCACTACCCCCCTCCCCTGTGTCTCTTTCCCCCTCTGTCTCTTTCCCCCTTTTCCCTGTCTCTTGCCCCCTCCTCCCTCCACTGTGTATCTTTCCCCCTTTACGCCTTTATCTCTTCCCCCCTCCTCTGTCCCCTGTGTCTCTTTCCCCCTTTCCCCTTCCTCCCTCTTTCTATTTCCCCCCCTCTGGCGCCTCACGCATGCGCACGGCAGCATGTACGGAATTCCGTACATATAGTTTCTAAACTGCGCATGCGCTCCTTCTGGAGCGTTACACACAGTTTAGAAACTATGGGCCACATTCAATTCCAGGCCCGTAACTCCCTTGACTGCGAATGAGTTGTAGGCTCCAGTTCCCCTCTGTTTGCAAGGCTATTCTATTGCTCAATGTCGCAAATTGCGGTCTTAAAGCCAGCTTCGTAAACCATACACTGGTTTGGAGAAGATGAGGGTGGGAACACGATCAATTAAGCAACCTCTGTATCCTCCCATTTGAAATAAACCAATTGGAAGTGAGTCTGAATTACGGCAGTAAAACATGGAGGTTACATGTCATTCAATTATATCCGTTGGTCCTATATGTGATCAGACTCGCAAGACATAGAAAATACAGAATTATGAAAATGAATGCCAATACTGTTCTAGTCCATGTGGGTGGCCTGATATGTATTAACTCATTGATACCCGAGATTGTTTTAACCCTGAAATTACACAATACAAATTAAAGTTTATTTCCTGCCCATTTGTGAGCTTGAGACTGTTGTGCTATTAATTCTAATGTCTTTCATCACTTTGCCCATTATTTACAGTGCAGTATTAAGTTTTTATTTGCATCTACAGTGCTACAAATAGGTGTTTAACCCCTTTGCGGGTCTTCTCGAGCACATGTAGGATTTCCTCCTTCATTTGCGGTTTACGAGTGTGGATACGTTTGCGAGCTTAGGGGAAATTGAGCAATTGAATAGCGATTTGCGATTATAGCCTTGAGACTGTGACAAATCAAAGGCTTCTGAAGGCTGTAAGTTACGAGTTAGACGGACGCCGTAACTCGTAACACGATTGGAGCCTGCAAAAAGACACCAATTGAATAGCAAAATTGCCTGCGACCACACGTAAGTGCTACCGGATCTCAAATTCAGCCAATTGAATGTGGCCCTAAATTAGTGATTACATTAAGTAGGTTAACAATAACTATTTCACCTAGAAAAATATTCATATAAAACACAAAATACTTTTAACAGACCAGTGAAGTTCCATATTTGCTGAATTTTCCTTTGAAGAAGAACTAGACTTATTTAAATGTACGGCCCTCCAGTTCCTAATCTTACTCTAGAAGACCTAATTACTGGGGAGCCCTGGAATTCTGCCATAGCCAGTGTCTAGACTACAGAAGGTACTGGTGGGCCAGGCTTTTTCCCAAAGTCAGTAGGCTATTTACTCATTGGCTCATTTGAACCACCCAAGTTTGCAAGCTATGGGTATATTGGCAGTGACCAATAGGAAAGCCACCTCCTAGGCGTTGCTCTGATTGGCTGACTGGAACTTGGGGGGAATATCAAACTTGATACTGAGGTGCATCTACATTGGTTGACTGGCAGCCAATAAGATAATCACTAGAGTAGATTGGAAGCCCTAGAAGGAGCGGGAAGTTTGACTGGGTTATAGGTCTACCGGGAAGGACAATGCTTCCAGGGACTTGGGCAACAACTCTAAGCATAAGACTTGATAGTTCCTGTCCTAAATGGACTAATTGAATTACCCAGGTCTAATTGGTCACCCTGTTGCTACAACAAGCCAATAGGAGAAGCACCAACATTAGAACTCCAGTAATAAGTCTGCACCTTTACAACAGGTAGTTCATATTAAATTGGTAACTGTCTGTTGATAGGCTCATTGCCAACCAATTCACGACCTGCTGACGGAGGCCTGTTTATGATTGGCGCCTGATCTTCAAATTCAAATATGCTTTGTATTTGTTCAGTCCATGTTTTACTATGTTCCATTGTTTTACCCCTATGAATGTTCATCAATTCCGGAATAAAGAAAGATACTCCTGGTAGCATGTACTGGATGTAGTGTGGTACTTACTGGGTCAGAGACCCTCTTTATTATTTTAAGGAAAGATCCTCTTCCAGAACGTCTGATGAGCTCCCAATAGATATCTGAGCCCCAAAAAGACACTTCCTGACCCGACATGACGACCTAACCAGTTCCATAGAAAGCCGGTCCAGCTTGTCCCGTGCCATGACAACTTAATAATGGCAAAATGTTCTTAGAATAATTATTGTAGGGGATATCAGGAAAGTCTGACCTCAAATGACAGTATGGCTGATTAAGATGTAGTTACACAATTAGTCACCACTGACCCTGATTTAATTACTCTGATTAGATTTAATCTTTAGTTTCCTAGTTTGGAGGAAGTGAGTCTACCCCTCTGTTTTTGGGACTGTGGGGTGTGTCTGTGGGATGACATCAGGGTATTGATAGTTTTCCTACTAGTCACACAATGTACAAATCTCAAGTAATTCTGTACTTTGTGGCATCCTGAGCTCTGCATAATGACAGAGGCATTCCTAAACCTGCCTTAGTGTAGAGATAAGAGAGCAACCTTATTGTTTAATTGCTGTAATTTAACTCTGCAATGTTTGGGATTATGTGTATAAGTGCCTGGATTATAGGTTTATCTGTCATTACTGGTTAATGATACAATTAAAATATAGTTTTATGACTTTATAATAAATATATAATGTGTGCTTGCACAATTACAAAACAGGTAAGCAAAGAAAAAGGGAATAGAATGAGAAATGGGCTGTTTTGAAGCATAATGAGTGTTGATAATAATATTACACACAATTATTCTTTCTGTAAATTTCTGAGATTACATTTTCACTGAAAGCTTCCAGAAACAAAAATGTCCCCCACTGCAGCATAATATCATATTATAATTATAAAATGAAAAGTTGCATTATTATTATTTAACTTCCTAAAATATATTGTTGATCATCCAGTGTAGTTCTTCAGAAGAGGATTCTGTAAATATGAGACTCTAGTTGGAATTTAAAGGGCACTGTAATGCCTTAACAAGAGGAGCTAGAGGTTTAATTATGTATTGATGATTAATAGAATTCAGAATCTATGGTTTATAAATGCAATATTCAATATTAAACTTATTTTTCATTAGCTTGTGGTATCCACCCACTATAAGATCAGAGGGTGCGGTGCTTAGGCTAGTAGGCTTTAGGCACAAGAATATTTTAGGTTACATTTTCAGGCACAAGATTATATCAACAAAATGCACTCCATTTGTTTGTTGTTTCCCTTGACTATGAGCTGTTGCTGTGGGTACAGGTTATGAATGACTGTTTGGCCTCTTATCTAAACACATTGTTCTTAAAAGTCTTGTAGCCAACTTCATTGATAGCCTTATCAGGGTGGAGACCATCCGTGAAACTACCGCCGGTGCACCCGGTGCAATGTAGCGGGGTCCTCTAGGTCCTGCTCTGGGCAGTCCCCACCACTATTGCCCGTCCTGGCCTTCTCCTGCTTTTTTAATTAACTACCCTGGCCCACACCACCCATCTATCCTGGCTACACCACCTCTCCACCCTGGCCCACACCACCCCTCTACCCTGGCCCACACCACCCATCTACCCTGGCTACACCACCCCTCTACCCTAGCCCACACCACCTCTCTACCCTGGCCCACACCACCCCTCTACCCTCCACTATTGCCCCTCCTGGCCTTCTCCTGCTTTTTTAATTAACTACCCTGGCCCACACCACCCCTCTACCCTGGCCCACACCACCCCTCTACCCTGGCCCACACCAGCTCTCCACCCTGGCCCACACCACCCTCTTCCCTGGCTACACCACCCCTCTACCCTAGCCCACACCACCTCTCCACCCTGGCCCACACCACCCCTCCATCCTGGCCCACACCACCTCTCCACGCTGGCCCACACCACCCCTCTATCCTGTCTCACACCACCCCTCTACCCTGGCTTACACCACCTCTCCACCCTGGCCCACACCACCCCTCTACCATGGCCCACACCACCCCTCTACACTGGCACACGTCACCCCTCCACCCTGGCCCACATCATCCCAGCCACTCACGGCCCTCTCCTGGGCCCCCTCACCAGCGTCTGATGATGTACATTTCCCCTGCCAGCGCGTCGGGTCTCTGCTCAACTGGAGGTCGATATTCTAATTTTTAAAAGTGAATTTAATATTGACTATTGTTATCATAAATCTTTAATTGGTGAATTGTATTGGTTATCAATGCTTGGATTTTAATAGGTATATACTTTTAAGTACTTTATTTTATTAAGAAATGCTTAAAAGCTCTGCTTTTAGTGCCTAAAATCATACAAATATGACCTGCTTGGATCTGCCCGCATACGCAGACACGGCCTCTGAAGGGCTGGATGTACAGTGTAGTGTCCTAGCCTATCAGGGACCACATCTCTGGAGTATGTTTCTGAGAGATAGTCGCTTGTTGTGTTAGTATGAGACACAGCACAGTAAGTACAGCAGAGTCTATGTGTTTTTGAGCTGCAGAGGGCAGACTTAAGCAGGTAATGTAAAAACAGAGTTTCTAAGAACTTCCTAATAAAACAAAATGCACACAAGTAAATAGATACACAGGGATATTATATACCTAGTAAAGTCCATTAAACTTCCATATCCCTTTAAACAACTCGTTCCTATTGTTAGGGTATTGCAGTGGGCTTTTAAAGTGAGTGGCGGGTTATATTAAACACTAAAAGGTATCACTTCAGCCAACGCTCACCCTGTCATTGATATTGGCATGATCAGATTTCCTCTGCCCACCCGAGAGTACCAATCTGCGCCAGCAGCAGAAACTGGTGCAAACCTCTGGCAGCCGCCCTGCACCCAGCTCAGGGAATATAAACAGCTTTTGTTCCAGGAGTCATTAGAGCATTCCAGCCGGGCTCCGAGGACACAGAGGTCCCCTCTTTGGCTGTGGGTGTCAGTCAGAGAGCGCTGAGACTGTTCTACATTTTTTCATCCTTTTCTCAGCTCTAAGAAAGTATTCTGAGAATGTGCAAGCTCTGAGCTCTGTGTTTTGCTGGGGTGGTGATGAGGGATTAAGGTGGTCCTGAATAAAGGGGTCTGCTCTGGAGGGGGTCATTTGGGATCCCCCGCGCAGCTCACACCGATACAACTCCCTTAGATATTGTGTCCCATATAAGTTACAAGTGCATGATGTGTTGATGTAATACCTGGTTGGTAATAGAAATAAGATTTTCTCTAAAACTGTTTTTATGACCTTATCTTATACAGCTGCTAATGTTGTTTGATACATAAGTCCTTTGAACTACACTGGTCACACAGCAAAGGTAACTTACTGCAATAATATTAATACATATATAAATAAATATATTACAGCTGGTTCCTTTTTAGACATGTTCAGTGGAAGTGTTAGGTAACCGAGCTTGAATGTTGGCTATTTTAGGCATAAACTATATGAAAAGATGATCATTCTATCTTAATGACTTTATCTCACAAAAGTAATTCATTCTCACAGTGTGGAGTTATAAACCACAAGGGCATATCTTAGTAGGTATACATTCAATAATGATAAGACTTTAACACTTAAAGGACTGTATGAATAGTATTGTTTATCCAACTGGTTCTGCTCTAGTGGTGTATAAAATCTCTGTCATTAATAAATGCAAAAATGTATGTCTGATTGCTCTGTTTGGGCATGCAGTCATTTTTCTTGCTCATTTTTCTGCAGCACATTCAAATCAGGGGGGCAGGAGCATTTGATCTGGGGAGATGGGGGGCTCTGATCTGGGGAGACGGGAGGGTCTGATCTGGAGGAGAAAGGAGAAGATTTGAAGGAGACAGAAAGGTCTGATAAGGGGGGGGGGGGCAGAGGTTCTGATGTGAGAGGGACGGGAGGGTCTGATCTTGAATAGGGTCTGATATTGAGTCAATAGGAGGGTTTGATCTGAAGGGGACTGGTGGGTCTGACCTGGAGGGGACAGGAGGGTCTGATCTGGGGGGCAGGAGAGTTTGATCTGGGGATATAGGGGGGTCTGATCAGGGGAGACGGGAGGGTCTGATCTGGGGAGACGCAAGGGTCTGATCTGGAGGGGGCAGGAGGGTCCGATCTGGAAGGGACAGGTGGGTCTGATCTGAAGGGGACATGAGGGTCTGATCTGTGGGGGGGGGGGGGGCAGGAGTGTTTGATCTGGGGAGATGGGGGGGTCTGATCTGTGGAGACGGGAGGGTCTGACCTGGAGGGGACAGGAGGGTCTGAACTGGGGGAACAGGAGGGTCTGATTATTATTATTATTATTATCTTTATTTATATCGCGCCAACATATTCCATAGCGCTGTACAGTGGTATTGTACAAAGCAAAAAACAAACTTAACACCTTATAAAGAATGGAGGGCCCTGTTTTTGAGCTTATAATCAAATGCACATAGTGCTTGTTTCCAAGACACGAACACACACTTGAAAACTCGCAAACTTACAATCTAAGGGTCTGATGTATAAATCTGAAAGAAAAGTGACACAGTTAAAGTTTCATATATGTTATAATTTAACACTACAGTTAATAATAAAAGGTTTATTAAACTTATTGATCCATCCACAAAAAGAGATTTATATGTTTTGCTACTGATAAGCCCTGAGGCAGTGGGTCCATGGCCTTGAGTGCAATCTCCTGCTTAAACCCAGGTGACTACATTTAAGACCCAATGCCTCAGAGGCTGATCAGTAATTAATGTCAACTACCTCTAATTAACAGAACATATGAATTTCTATTTGTGGGTGGATCAGAAAGACTGACTGACAGCTCAAACTGGCAAACGTCAATGTTAGTTTACTATAGGAAAATGCATTTTGTTTAATAACGTTCAGCTGATACAGTGCTTGGTATAACCTATCATTTTAGATGATACAGGATCTAAAACCTACGCAAGATCTTCCTTATACTTTTTTTCACTGCTTGGCAACATGTTGCAGGCCCCTCTGCCAGTGAAAGGGTTAACGTGCCATGGAATTTGCACTTGGCTGGGAGTAAGCAGTCAAGAGCACTTTATGAGCCAAGCAAGCGGAGGGAAGCCTCCTTCCTTCCCATGTTTGTGATCTTGAGACGAGCTGGGAGTCTCCTCATGTGGATTCCGTGTAAAGGGCTTAAACACCTTGAACTTTTTTTGGTAAACAATGTTCCACAGTTTTTGAAGGATGTAAAAGGGCAGCAAATTCCCAAAGTTTCCATTATACAATTAAAGTGCCTGCATTATACACTAATAAAGTTATAAATTTTTTTTAAACTAAGTGCTGCAAAGGTTAAAAACTGAGCATATCATGATATGTGTGAATCTCTCTTTTCACCATATAGTAGTAGTGTCTTTATTTAACTCCACTGCCTTGTGTGATTAAAGAGACACGGAAAAGGCCCCAGTTACTGCAGAGATGAAAGTCTGCATGTAAAACAAATATAATTACAATTGGTTGTTATTAAAACTATTTTAAGTGGGAGTGTTAGGTAATTGGACTTGAAAGTTGGGTATTTAAGTACAAATTACATGAACTGATCTTTCCTCTTTTCTAATGACAATCTTGCATGATTAGTTATCTCTTACAAATACATACATAAAAGACACAGGGGCAGCAATTAAAGTCTTATCGTTATTCTGAACTATACCAAAATCATGTCCACTGTGAAATATAATTAATCAAGTGACATGACTCCATTAGAAATTAGTAAGGGCCATCTCATGCAATACATGCTTAAAATACCCAGCCTTCAATTATCTAACACATACCCTCAAAAATTACAAAAACCATCAATTGAATTCGTTTTTTTAAATTTATCTGCTTTTAATTTATGGGTCCTGTTTGCAAAATGTCAGTTTTTACCTGAAACCAAACGTTTTTCCTCCTCCCTCCAGAGTATAAATCTTGCCTTAGATTAAATATCTAGTAGCTTAGTGCCATAAATCCTCCATGTTGGTCTATTGCCAGATTGCTCTGACTAATCAAAGGTTGTTTTTATCATTTAGCTCTAGTAATAGCATTGTTAAAAGCCTCTAATGCATTGCTTTTTTATATACAATTATTCTCCATTGGACTCTATCCCAGTGGCGGAGCTGGAGAATGGGCCCCCCTCTGGGAGTTGTAAGAAATCTTTTGTGCTGGCGCCCACTGGAACTAAATCACTCACCGCTCCTCCCCAGACCCCTTCCCATAACTGTTCCCCTCCCGAAGACCCCTTCCCATAACAGCAAACCTTCCCAAGATGCTTACCCATTGCTGCTCCACCCACAAGACCCCTTCCCAATATACATACATATATAAAGGTCACCTCCACAAAGCACCCACTCCTCTTAGAATCCATCCCCACCCAGTCCTTGTCAGCATCCATCCCCGCACAGCACCCAACCCCTCTCAGCACCCACCTCACATAGCACCCATCCCTATCTCCTTTCTTCCTCCCTCACAGAAGCCCAGTATACTTTGCAGACCTTGCTCTCTAACCTCTTCCCTGACACACATCCTGTCACCTCTTAGAGCTTCAGTAGAAGTGTTCATTTTTAAATAGGCACACACCAATTTCAGACCTGGGGGGTGGGGGGTATGCAGCCAAGGAGGTCCGGGGGGGGGGGGGCGTAGCGGGTTGGGCCAGTCTGCGGGGCCCTACACTACAGGAAAAAATTAAATGCAATAAAAAAATAAATTACACTACACTGGGCCCCCACAGATGAGGGCCCTGGTGCCCTGCACCACTGGTTGATCTGCCCCTGCTGTACTCTATTGTTGTCTGTTTAACCAAATACTGCTCCCAAATGTAGACCTCTGCTTGGTCATCATTATAATTTAACCCCACTGATGCTGGAGAAAACACAATGCATTTTGACAGCCAAGGAGTTAACATATTAAAAAGGATAACATGCCAATTTATCTATTAATAATATATGCTCATGTATTGCACTCTCCCTGTCCCTTCACTCTACCAGTTGCCTAAAAGCTATCACTCTACTGCACTGCCAATGAAGCCTCTGCAGCAATCTCTGCTAATAGACTCGTGCATTCGCTTGGGTAAAGTACAGCTCTGGCAACATGTCAGGAGGAGAATTAAATGCAGAGCCGGCATCCAGGCTGAGTATATCTGTCTTCTGATATTAGATCATCCCTGGATGCTGTGTCCTAGGACACAGGTCCCCACCCATGTGCAGGAAGTGACCGGTATTGGGAGATGCTGGGCAGTGGCCAAGATCTCCATTCACATTGCAATAAACAGAGAATAATGTGATAATGTATTTCTGCCCTCCCGCCCCTCTCCATAATACAAAAATCAATGGACACAGAATGTTTGCCATACTTCAAACAACCACTGTATGATTGCAACATAGGTTTGGAAAATGTTAACTCTGACTAAAAGCATAATTATGTTATGAAAATGTGTCATACATATTTCTCATTAGAAATAAATGTTGATGCCTCAACTGGGACCCAGAGGTATCATTATACTATGTTGCGTGAGAGCGGGTTTAACTCAGCAGAAGAAAAGGGCAGGTGTAAAATAATTAAAGGACATGGAAGGTTTCTGGATTTCCCTATAATATACCAGTGTATCTATTTACTTTTGGGTACTTTATTTTATTAAGAAATGCTTAAAATCTCTGTTTGTTCTGACTCTGGGAGGGAGGGGGGAAATGCTGTGTAATTTATTTTTTTTAATTTTGCATTTACATTTTTTCTGCAGTGTAGGGGACCCCTTAGTCTAGCCCAACCTACCATGGCCCTCCTGGACCTCTCCTGTGTCCCCTTGTGCCGTCTTGGCTGCACACACCCCCGGCCTAAAAATTGGTGTGTACCTGTTTAAAAAATAGTATTTCTACTGAAGCTACAAGAGGTGGCAGTGTGGAGCAGGGAAGAGAAGGCAAGGGAGCAAGTTCTGCAAAGTGACAGCAAAGTACAGGGGATGGGTTTTGGGAAGGTGAAGCAAATGAGATCAGCATCAGTGCTATGTGAGGTGGGTGCTGAGAGGGGATGGCTGCTGACAAGGACTGGGTGCTATGTAGGGATGATGCGTGCTTAGTGTGATATATAGGAAAGTGGAGCTAGTGTGTCCTGGACCTGTGCTGCAGTCAGAGGAGCTTTGCGCAAGCAGGAGTTAAAGGCTAGGGGAGCAGTTATGAGAAGGGGTCTGGGGGAGGAGCACTGAGTGATTTTGTCCTGGGGGCCCAGGGCAAAACATTTTTTACAATCCCCCAGAGGGGCCCAAAATACATTTTATGCACCATCCACTTAATCTGTAACTGCTCAGACTCCAATCTGAGGAAGTGCATAAGCTCAGTCTCTCTTTCTTCTGTCAGTGTATTATTAGATTGCAAGCTCTTTTACCACACCATGGGAGACACCGCTGCTGGACTGATTTTAAAAAAAGATTGTGTTGAAAATCAATAATTAAATTGTCTGGAAACCATTTCCTTGAGCAGCAGGCACCATTAATCAAATTATATGAACTTGTTTTGTTAATAACAACTGACATATTATGGCAGGTTACATTAAGGCTTTTTTATCTGGTTCAACAAGTAAAAAACACAAATAATCACTGATACATCTTATTGAATCCTAGAATGCAACATTGTTGCAATATTATTAGGTTTAAATGAGGCAAATTGGAGTCTTGGGGCTTACAGTCTGATTGTATGTACTACTGATGCAATGGTGGGCAACAGGCAGCCGAGGAGCCACATGCAGCCATTGGATTGGGTAACAGACGGGCCCGGGGGCCACATGCAGCCACTGAATTAGGTAAGCAGGAGGCCCCTGGGCCACATGCAGCCACTGGGTTAGGCAACAGGCAGCCCGGGGGCCACATGCAGCCATTGAATTAGGCAACAGGAGGCCCTGGGGCCACATGCAGCCACTGGGTTAGGCAACAGGCAGCCAGGGGGACACATGCAGCCATTGAATTAGGCACTTCCCATGCAGCCCCATTCAGTAATATCTCTCGAAAAATTGTATATAATACCCAATTGTACTCCCAAATAATTCTCCTTGTTATCCATACCTCTAATACCAATTAATTGCTTAACTGCAGCAATTTTATAATTTTTGGGTAAAATAAAAAAGTTAAAGGCACCGTGAGGCCGTTTTCAGGCGCTTCAAATGAAATAACCTACTACTCACTGCCCTAGAGATTGAAAACAGTTTTAGTGTCTGCAGTTTAAGTAAACTTAGTTGTCATTATTGCTTAATGGTAATTAGCTTAAAATAAGTAAAATAGCTTAAAATATGGTTTTATTGAATGCAGGCTACCCTAAGAGCTTGCAATCTTGTTTTATTTAATGCAGCCTATCCTAAGAGCTTGCACTCTGGCTTTATATAATGCAGACTACCCCAAGAGCTCGCACTCTGGCTTCATATAATGTAGACTACCCTAAGAGCTTGCCCTCTGGCTTTATATAATGCAGCCTATCCAAAGAGCTTGCACTCTGGCTTTATATAATGCAGACTACCCCAAGAGCTCGCACTCTGGCTTCATATAATGTAGACTACCCTAAGAGCTTGCACTCTGTTTTTATATAATGCAGACTACCCAAAGAGCTCGCACTCTGGCTTCATATAATGTAGACTACACTAAGAGCTTGCACTCTGTTTTTATATAATGCAGGCTACCCTAAGAGCTTGCAGTCTGGCTTTATATAATGCAGGCTACCCTAAGAGCTTGCAGTCTGGCTTTATATAATACAGCCTATCCTAAGAGCTTGCACTCTGGCTTTATATAATGCAGACTACCCTAAGAGCTTGCAGTCTGGCTTTATATAATGCAGCCTACCCTAAGAGCTTGCAGTCTGCCTTTATATAATGCAGCCTACCCTAAGAGCTTGCAGTCTGGCTTTATATAATGCAGCCTATCCTAAGAGCTTGCAGTCTGGCTTTATATAATGCAGACTACCCTAAGAGCTTGCAGTCTGGCTTTATATAATGCAGGCTACCCTAAGAGCTTGCAGTCTGGCTTTATATAATGCAGCCTATCCTAAGAGCTTGCACTCTGGCTTTATATAATGCAGACTACCCTAAGAGCTTGCAGTCTGGCTTTATATAATGCAGGCTACCCTAAGAGCTTGCAGTCTGGCTTTATATAATGCAGCCTATCCTAAGAGCTTGCACTCTGGCTTTATATAATGCAGACTACCCTAAGAGCTTGCAGTCTGGCTTTATATAATGCAGGCTACCCTAAGAGCTTGCAGTCTGGCTTTATATAATGCAGCCTACCCTAAGAGCTTGCAGTCTGCCTTTATATAATGCAGCCTACCCTAAGAGCTTGCAGTCTGGCTTTATATAATGCAGGCTACCCTAAGAGCTTGCAGTCTGGCTTTATATAATGCAGCCTATCCTAAGAGCTTGCACTCTGGCTTTATATAATGCAGACTACCCTAAGAGCTTGCAGTCTGGCTTTATATAATGCAGCCTACCCTAAGAGCTTGCAGTCTGCCTTTATATAATGCAGACTACCCTAAGAGCTTGCAGTCTGGCTTTATATAATGCAGGATACCCTAAGAGCTTGCACTCTGGCTTTATATAATGCAGGCTACCCTAAGAGCTTGCAGTCTGGCTTTATATAATGCAGGCTACCCTAAGAGCTTGCAGTCTGGCTCTATATAATGCAGGCTACCCTAAGAGCTTGCAGTCTGGCTTTATATAATGCAAACTACCCTAAGAGCTTGCAGTCTGGCTTTATATAATGCAGCCTATGCTAAGAGCTTGCACTCTGGCTTTATATAATGCAGACTACCCTAAGAGCTTGCAGTCTGGCTTTATATAATGCAGCCTACCCTAAGAGCTTGCAGTCTGCCTTTATATAATGCAGACTACCCTAAGAGCTTGCAGTCTGGCTTTATATAATGCAGACTACCCCAAGAGCTTGCAGTCTGGCTTTATATAATGCAGCCTACCCTAAGAGCTTGCAATCTGGCTTTATCTAATGCAGACTACCATAAGAGCTTGCAGTCTGGCTTTATATAATGCAGACTACCAAAAGAGCTCACAATCTTGTTTTATTTAATGCAGACTACCCTAAGAGCTTGCAGTCTGCCTTTATATAATGCAGCCTACCCCAAGAGCTTGCAGTCTGGCTTTATATAATGCAGGCTACCCTAAGAGCTTGCAGTCTGGCTTTATATAATGCAGACTACCCCAATAGCTTGCAGTCTGGCTTTATATAATGCAGGCTACCCTAAGAGCTTGCAGTCTGGCTTTATATAATGCAGCCTATCCTAAGAGCTTGCACTCTGGCTTTATATAATGCAGACTACCCTAAGAGCTTGCAGTCTGGCTTTATATAATGCAGTCTATCCTAAGAGCTTGCACTCTGGCTTTATATAATGCAGGCTACCCTAAGAGCTTGCACTCTGGCTTTATATAATGCAGACTACCAAAAGAGCTCACAATCTTGTTTTATTTAATGCAGATTAACCTGGGAGATTTAATTAATAATTTGCCTCTGGGGAAGTCACCTGCTTCTGTACATGCCTAGACTTTCTTTGTAATGCTCCTGTGCCTCAAGGGTTAAACCCTAATAAAGGCAATGATCTGTGGGTGGATCAGAAAGACTGACAACAGCTCATTATTGCAAACTTCAAAGTATGTTTACTGTAGGAAAATGCATTTTTTACTAACGTTCAACTGATAAAGTCCTTGTAATTATTTACACCATATTTGGAACCTCTGCTGTGTTACATTAATATTGAGTTAGTATCTTGCAGTATCTGACCTTTTCTGTTATCTGCCCCTACATATGTTTCCTCTATCTTCCCACCCCTTTGTTGTTAGGGGTTAGGGTAGTGGAGGGGTGATAACAAGAAAGATCTGCAGTATCTATTGTTACCTCTCACGACTGTTTAAAGGAGCTGCTTATGTTAGTTGTTGTTTCTGTTGCTTTTATCTACCTAGATGCAGTGCTACCGAGATGGTACCTGGAATTAGTGAGTGTCCTTGAGTTGTACAGCACAATTACATGTGATCACAAATTCCAGGAATTACTGAGCTGGCACTTTGAGATTATAGCACCTGTACTTACTTTGAAGGGAATAACTGGTTATGAGATCACCAAAGTTTAAATGTATTTTTTTTTAGAAAATAAACCCCAATTTCAAAAGGCTTCCAAAGCCATAATCCAATGGAAGATCCAATTATCGTATAATTTGAATCCATAAGTAAGCTAAGTACTCTTTTGAATGAATTTTACTTATAGTAAACTTACATTTCAGTTTGTATTTTTTACCTGACAATCAGCCTTTCTCATCCACCGAGCACTATCTTTATTTCCTTTATACCATTACCAGGGGCGGAGCTACCAATGGTGCAGGTGGTGCAATGAACCAGGGCCCTCCTTTAGGTGTGGGGGGGGGGGGGGGGGCAGTGCTGTATAACTATACTTTTTAAATGTATTTTCTGTAGATCATTTCTACTGAATCCCCAAGTGTTGGCAGTGTGGAACAGATCAGCATGCTGGGGGGGTGTACCAGGGAAGAGGTGCAAAAGAGCAATGGCTGGATGAAAGCAGAGCACAGGAGGATGGGTTCTGTGAGGTGGGTGCTTAGAAGGAATGGATGCTGAGAAGAGATGGCTGTTGACAAGGACTGGGTGCTATGTAGGGATGGATGCTAAGATGGGTGGGTGCTGTGTGGAGGTGGATATTGAGACTGACTGGCTGCTATGTAGATATAGAATATGTGTTTATATGTATATATGTGTACATATATACATATAAACACATTAAACACATTATATGTCTATAAGGGAAGGGCTGAAGCTATAGAAAGGGGTCTTGGGGATGGGGGCTATAAAAAAGGGTCTTGGGGAGGGGTGCTGTTATGGGAAGTTATCTTAGGGAGGGGTAGTGAGTGAGTTGGTAATGGGGGGTCTCAATGCAAAAACATTTTTTACAATTCCTTAATTGGGGAGGGGACCAAACATGTTTTTGCACCAGAGCCCTCCATTATCTAGCTCTGCCACTGATCTTTCCTATGCTTTATTTATAGAGTGCCAACATATTCCATAGTGCTAACTATTTGTTATCTCTTTGTAATAAGTGATGATTGAATATAGTTGTTAATTACATCCTTTGTGCTCTGAATGCTTTTCCTTAATTCAGTGTAGCAAATGAAAACAGTGAGCATGCTCAGATCCCAGGCTGTAATTTTTGTATTCATTTACTGGGTAACATCCATGGATCTGATCAAGATAAAGCACTTTTCAGTTTAATGTGCTAAAAAGCTGTTTTTTTTGTGAGACAATGTATACTGAAAATTGTGGGTCTCCCTTACATCTTGTTCAAGCTCCTCCTATCTTTTTCATACTGTGGCAGAGTGTGGAGCAAATTTCAACAGACTCTGCCACCAAAGCTGCGCAGTAATGTGGCAACTGTAAATACATTTATTACAAATTCCTCTATATGCTGTGAAAATTGATGTTTTCTTACAACTATCAGTTTTTAATCACGATAAATTGTAAATCTGTTTATACTGTACTGAAATATATGAAAGCTGGACCATTACAGTAGCTCTTTATGAGTTGGGCTGATTGAAAAATAATGGGGGTGACGCAACTAAAATAGCGCAAAGTCTAAAAGACACAACATAAGGAGAAATAATGACCTGAATATGTAGATTAGAGGAGTGGAGGGGTATGAGAGAGACCTGCAGATATATCAAAGGGGAAATTAACATTCAGGAGGGAAGTAACTTCCAGAAAAGAGGAATAAGAACAAGAGGTCAGGCGTTGAAGTTGTTAGATTTAGGGGTAATGTGAGAAAGTGTTACTGTTCCTGGATAAGTGAAAGTCTTCCTGTGGAAGTGGTAGTGACAAATTCAATCAAGGAATTTAAGCATGCCTGGAATAATCATAAGACTGTCCTGACTATGAATTAAGTCATGCTTTTTAGGTAGATATAATGGATACGCTAGATGAGCCTTTTGGTTCTTAGCTGCCGTCAAAACTATGTTCCTATGCTATATTTAGCTATAAAGTGTTATATTCAGGAGACACAGTGTCTACTCTGGTGGTCTTCCGAAGTGATGTATTTTACCCTAATGTATCTGACTCATGTTTTTTGACATATCACAAATAAACAACTTAAAATGTCACATTGATTAAACACAATGCTCCTTGGTCACAGAGCAGTTACTGTCACATGTCTGTGAAGGAAACCACACAACCTCACTGTGTGACGCATAGCGCTGACCACGGTCACATGATACAGAGCAACACTGGCGCGAGAGGCACAGTCATCACTGGGGTCTTCCGTTATACCACTAGATCGTAAGCTCCTTGGTTCAGATTCTCCCATTATACCACTACATTATAAGCTTCTTGGTGCAGGATCTCCTAGTACACCACTAGATTGTAAACTTCTTATGTTGGTGTCTTTCATTACACTCATAGGTAGCAAAAAAAGAGACTAGATTGTAATATCTTTGAGACAGAATCTTTTATTATATCATTATTATTATTATTGTTTATTTGTAATGCGCCAACATATTCTGTAGCGCTAACCATTGGATGATGAGGTCCTTGCTGCAGGTCTTCCAATATACTAGTAGAATGTAGCATCCTTGGAGTAATGGCTCTACTTGTATTACAACATTGTAAGCTCCTTGTAACAGTCTTGAATTATACTACGATATTGTAAACAGCTCAGAATAAAGTCTCCCATTATACCTCTTGACTGTAAGCTCCTGGGTTATGGTCTCCTATTATACCTCTAGATTGTAAGCTCCTTGGTGCAGGGACTCCCATTATACTCCTAGATTATAAGCTCCTGGGGCATGGTCTCCTATTATACCTCTAGATTGTAAGCTCTTTGGGGTAGAGTTTCCCATTATACTTCTAGACTGTAAGCTCCTTAGGGCAGGGTTTCCTTTTACCTCATATGAACCTTTGTTGCTGCTATACTATTGGTCGTTCTTGCATTATATAATTTTCTAATTCAAGCTTGTAAAGTGCAGTATAAATAATTTATATAAGCTTTACATATCGAATACATAAATTGCTGCAAACCCCTCTCTATTTCCAATCAAGTAGTTTGCAGGGGCTGGTTGGGCGAGTGGTGGGGGCTTAGCATCTGGCCACATGTGTGGTCAAGAGGCATCACAGATTTAGCCCTGGCACTGAGGGGGAGGGGAGACATGGGAGGTCTGGGGTCCTGTTTATAATCAGGCTCAATTAAGGGTCTCTCCTACAGATGAATATTTATACACATGTGAGGGCACGACACCAGAGGTGAGCTGAGTGCTAATATGTTACAGATGGCGAGGAAACACCCACCCCCTCCATTATCCAAAATGTCAGATCCTCGACCTAAAGTACGTGTCACCTGAGATGGCAGGAAGACCAGGATGCTGCTTATATGGGTTGTATCAATGTCCAGCTGCTCTATACCACATCAACACTAAGGATCAATATAAATAACTTTTATCATTTCTGAGGATTTTCTTTTGTAAAACAATATTCTGTTCTCCACACGCTCTTTAATATCTGTACATATAGCTATTGGTTGTCCCATTTCTATAACCCCTATATCTCCACTTCATTATGTTTCCTTCTGCTCTCTCTCTGCTCTCCCTCCCCACAGACACCATAATCACCTCTCTCTTTCCTTTCCTCCATCTCTAATTTACCACTCAACTTTTTCTCCCCCTCTATCCACCACCTTTCATCTCTCCATTGTCCCTTCTCTAGTCTCCTCCCCCTACTTATCCCCATCTCCCTTCTCCATTTCTTTATCTCCTTCTTCTTCCCTCTTCTCTCCTCTCTCCCTCTCCCATTCTCCCCATCCACTCCTCCCCCCTATTTCCCTTCTTACTTCTCCCATCTCATTCTCTCATATTCACTCTCCTTTTTCCCCTTTCACTTCTCCCCACTCCCTTCCCACCACTCCCCTTTCCTCTCTCTCTTCTCCCATCGTGTCTCTTCCTCTCCCTGTTCCCTATCCCTTCTTCCCTTACTTCCTCCTATCTTCCCTCTATCTTTCTCCCTCATCTCCCCCTCCCTTCTCATCCATTCTCTCCCCTCCCCTTCTATATTTCTTTCTAATTCCCCTCTTCATTTTTCCTTTCTCCCTTCTCTCTCCATTTCTATTGCTAAAATGTTTTATACTCTCTACCAGTGGCAAAGCTAGAGAATGGAGGGTCCCAGTGCAAGAACAAAATTGGGGCCCTCCTTCCAAGCCGTGCCCCCACCTTGGCACCAACTCACTCAGTGCCCCTCCCAAAGACCACTTCCCCTAGTTCCACTCCCTAATACCCTTTCTCATAACAGCATCACTACCCAAGACCCTTTCCCATAACTGCAGCCCACCAAGACCCCTTTCCAAAGCTGGGCTCTCTCAGAGGAGGGGGGGGGGGGGTAAGCAGTAAAAATGATGGGTGTATTTGTGCCTCTATGTACAGACACTGGCTGTAAAACTAATTATTAAATTGCTAACATTTAAATCTACTTCACTGTAGTATCATATTTACATTCTGTTTTAAAGAACTGCAAATGGATAATGTACAAAATGTGCTCAAAAAGTTAACAAATAAATCCAGCCCTTAATGTATTTCCTATTATATGCTGTCATCTCCTTTGTTATCTTATAAGACCTCACCTACCTGTGAGCTTATCTGTCTTGACGAGAAGGTGGGACCCTGGGCACTGAGACCAGTTAATCTCTCTTTGCACTTTTACAAAGAGACAAGTGACTGCTTATCTGTCCTTCAAGCAGGAAGGAGCATTAGAAGCTGGACCAGTAACCGTGAGGAAAGGTCTTAATGGCAGAGCCCATACTGCATATAACAGAAACTAATAAATACTGTAATAAATATTATTTCCCACTTTCCAAATAAAAAAAAAATTCATTAAGTCTAGCTGGAAATGTTAATTTATGATTGTTGTTTTTTTCCTGCTTTCATTTTTACTAACAAAGAATGGGCTTATTCTGCGCAGTGTGGGAAGTGGGAATCTCACACCCTACAAGGGGGGCAGCCAGCCTTTATATACAATGTGAACTTGACATTTCACTGGATTTTGGGCACTGAAGACCCACATTCTCTACCATGCATTTCACAAAGTACATGGTAATCATTCTATTTTTTTTCTCTCGTTTTGTATGGTGTGTAGAGAGGCTTATCTGCCCTACAAGCAGGAAAGAGCACTGGAAGCAAAGGAAGACAGTGCCTGGGACTGTATATATAGCAATATGATATACGAAATCAAAAGCTGTTTTAATTTTTATCTACACAAAATCCCAACATAACATACACTTACAAATAAATATAAACATATTTGACTGTTATTACAAATTTTGAGTGGAAATGTTACATAAATGGGCATTAAACATAAATTACATCAAAAGAACTTCATTTTCCGTTCTTGATTACACAACTTTCAATATCAGCTATCTAACACTTCAACTCGAAATGTTTAATAACAACCAAATGCAAGGGTTCTTGGTGGGTGGGGGTGTCAAATCCTTCCCATTTTTGAAATGAATAGGGGACATAAAAAATAGCAAAATTAATATATATATATATATATATATATATATAAATATATACATATACATTTATAAATAACTATATATATATATATATATAGTTCACCACAACAATCATTTAATTTATGGTGGGCAAAAGAGTGATAGAAGCCTAAATAAATAGTACATCTGTGTTCAGATTTGAATGTCTAAAGCAAGTTAAAAAACCTGCTTCCAGCTCAGAATTCAGAGAAAAACTGTTATTAAACTGCATTCTGGGAAGCTTAGCTGAGACTTGCAAATGTGCCCACAAATACCGCGCTCTTCAATCCATAGCCATTTTCAAACATGGCTTCCTTTAAGCATATGCATGCTGTATTACACAGCTTTAATGCAAAGCCAAGGCTGGATTTTACACAAGCTGAGAATCCTATCCATGTACAGCTGTTTCAAGCTTGCTGGCTATCATCAGCATGGAGCTGGATCTCATCTTGTGTTGTGGACCTTATGAGTAGGTAGTTCACCACAACAATCATTTATAATATGGTGGGCAAAAGAGCGATAGAAGCCTCCACTGTAAAGCAGGTTTTTTTAACTTGCTTTAGACATTCAGATATGAACACAGATGTACTTTTTATTTACTGTACTGCTGTACAGTGGAGGGCTTCTATCGCTCTTTTGCCCGCCATATTATAAATTATTGTTGTGGAGAACTACCTACTCAAAATATCCACTACACAAGCTGAGATCCCGCTCCATGCTGATGATAGCCAGTAAGCTTGAAACAGCTGTATGCGGATAGGATTCTTGGTTTGTGTAAAATCCAGCCTTGGCTTTGCATTAAAGCTGTGTAATACAACAGGCATAGGCTTAAAGGAAGCCATGTTTGAAATTGGCTATGGATTGAAGAGCAAGGCATTTGTGGGCACATTTGCAGGGCCCAGCACAGCTTCCCAGTATGCAGTGTAATGACTGTTTATCTCTGAATTCTGAGGTGGAAGCAGATTTTTTTTTAACTTGCTTTAGACATTCAAATGTGAACACAGATGTACTATTTATTTACTATATATATATGCCCCTGAATTATAACACCCCCACCCCGCCCATTTTTTTTTTTGGGGCTCCTACACTCATGACCAAATGTAATTATATTTATTTATATGTTGACTTTTCATTTAACTGGGACCTTTTCCGTGTCCCTTTAGCCGACACATATCCCCACCTTTGGGGGGGTCTGCTCAGCGGCTATGCATGAAGGTATGCAGTGGATGAGTCTTGTTATGGCTCAGCTGTTAGCAGGCAGATTGGTAACACATCTCCTGTATACTTTACATTCCTGGGCGCTCTGCACAGAGTTTACAAACTGCTCAAAATGTTCTAAAGAAAAGTGTCTGGAAATACAAAAGTGATCTGTTATAAAAAGAACATGTTTTAAACCAGGGGCTCTGGGTATTTTTAACGGGAACTACTTCTTATCAAACAAGTTATTAGGACATATATTATATTTCAAGAAATAACAGACTGTTGTAAGCTGATTTGCCGAACTGCAATATCTAAAACCGGATTGTATTAAAGGATACTCCTCATTAAAAAACAAATGTGTGTTTGTGTCGCTCAGTTGTGTCTGACTCTCTGTGACTTCATGGACTGCAACACACCATGCTGATCCACTTGGTATTCATGGCATAGATAATGGAGTGGGTTGCCAGGTCCTCCTCCAGTGGGCCACAGCATACAGCTCCTGGTATTCCTAGGTGGTCTCCCATTGAAGTACTGACCAGACCCAAAGCATAGTTGATACCAGATAAAATATTTTTAGAGGAAATCCCAATTTTTGAAGGTTCTGTTTCTGTACAGAGGAATCCATTTTCTTAAATATTGTTTGGGGGGGGGGTGTTTTTATTTATCAGTGGTTAGGACGGAAGAGTGAGGCCTAGGGGGAGTTGTTAGATAATTGGATCTTATTAAAAATTATACCACCCACTTACCCCTCATAGGCTGACAAGCAAGAAGTTTCCATCCATTGCTGCAAGTCCTGCTCTCCATAAATGTATACATCCCTCTCACAAGAACAACCTTCACCAAAGTATCATGGATGCCTTCAGTGATCAGCAAAGGCATCAATCAACTGTACAACATTTTGCTGTGTAATTATGCTCTTACTCAAAGTTTTAAGAAATACATATTTTTTCCATTGTATAGTGGTCCTTCTAATCTAATCTAAAAGTTGTGTTTATTTATTTATTTTTTTATTTATGTTGCTTTCTAAAAACAATTTGCTCATTATCAAAGTGATTTAATTAAAATGCCATATAGAAAAAAAATTGACCACAGTGATCCTTTAACAGAAGGTCCACTGTCTCTAAATATTTTTAGTGAGTAGTGACAGCTGTCCCAAGTGCTGCTGGGATTGCGCGCCAAGCGGAACATCTAACGCTTGCGCCTCTCTGTAATTTTATTTATGACCCCCTTGGGTTCAGTTACAAGTATTTTTCAGTCTATATATAAGGTTTCTGACTTGGCCACTTATCTAAAAGTAGGTGGGCCGGTGCTTTAAGTGGTTTTGTGGGATCAGAGGGGATTACGCGGATCTCGGCGCGGTTTGCACGCAAATATTCTACTACACTGAAATATTATCCGTGGTACACAGAGGCAGCCGAGGTGGTTATTGAGCCAGATTTAGGAATGCCAATTGGGTACACTATGTGACAAAACCCCCGTAGGACCCTCACGTTCACATTTGGGGGGGAGGCAGGGTGGGAATCTTAAAAATTTCATAGCAGAATCCTGCAACAAAAATAGAACAAGTGACCACAGGGCACTAGAATGTACAGAGAGACCACCACCCCTATTCAGGAGATGTCACTGTATTTGGAGTGTTATGACACACAGACAGCCACAGCTGGTCCTTGCGGAGCATCAGCTCCTGCCAACCGCATCTTGTCAGCGCCATTCTCTGCCTCTCTTCCAGAGGTATTGGGTATCAGTGCATAGTAAACATTAGAGCTATTTTATTAAAGGTTCAATTAAGGCACCATTAAATGACCACTGTCAATTGAAAAATATATTTCCTGCTCTGAATTCCAAGAAATACAGTAATTACACTGCATTCTGGGAACCTGGACAGGGACATGAAAATTTACCCACAAAGGCTTTGCTCTTGTAATCTCATACCATTTTAAACATGTCTCCTTTTAAGCATATGCCTGCTGTATTACATAGCTTTAAGCAAAGCTCAGGATGGATTATGTACAAGCCAGGAAACCTACTCAGAGACAGCACTGTTTCGACTTTACTGGTTCTCTTCAGTGTGGTACCAGTTCCTAGCTTGTGTAGTAGATTTTGTGAGGAGGTAGTTTACCACAACAATCATTTAATTTATGGTGGACAAAGAGCGATAGAAGCCCTCCACCGTACAGTAGTACAGTAAATAAATAGTACATTTGTGTAGTAGTACAAAATGTGCATATCCCTGCTCAGGTTCCCAGAATTCAGTGCAATAACTTGCAACTTGAAATTCTGATAGGAAATACGTTTTTTAACTTATTTTTGACTTTCAAATGTGAACACAAATGTACTATTTATTTACTGTACGGTACTGTACAGTAGTAAAAAAATCATATTATTGCAAAGCAGGGTGAAATAATGGAATGATATTTATTCCTGGAAAACAAAATTCTAAATTTACAATATACAAAGTATATATAAAAGTGTTACAATTCCATAACATACAATTTCAAACAATATATTTAAACTAGATAGATTTTTAAGTACTGTAATATTACCTCACTAAAATTATCTGTATAATCATTATTTGAATAAATTGACCCCATTTAGATTTAAAGGAAATGTATTATCTTTTTACGCAGATAAATTGGTTGTGAAAGTAGCAGCATCATCAGGTGAGAAATGAACATGGAACCCTGCAGTAAAGGGAGGTGGACTTTCCAGAGCTTGTCTACATCATTAAAATAACCACTTCAAACTAAGGACACCACTAGCCAGCTCTATGGAAAAGTTTGTCGCTCCCAGGAAAGCTTTTGACTCTTTTTGACCCTTTTTAACAACCCTGGAGGATGCAATGGGCAGCCAAGTAACAGCAGAAAGACCAGTTGCACAAGGGTACACACAATATTGTAATCCCAAATGGCTTAGTAGACTTTTTTCTGTCATGTATTTTTTCATCACAACCCATTATTTTTATATTTATTTACTCTTGCAGTTGATTCATATCTTTCAACTCATCTTTCAAAACACTCTTTGTTCTTTATTATGTTTTTTTCTAGTACTGTATTCACTTTTCCCCATTAAACTTTCTACCTCCCCTCTCAGCCTTCAGCTTTTTGCTCTTCACCTATTTCTCTTCCCTTCCCCTTCTTTTACCACATCACCCATATTCCACCTATCCTCACATTTACTGTTCCCCTGGAAAAGTACCATGAAGTGAGGATGGTGGAAACCTGTCTTATACATGCCATGACCTGCATTTTGAGTGAGATATGAAAGGCACTCCCTACCCCTATTTACTGCAGGAATAGCTCTGTTGGGATGACTCTGGACCGAATGATGGATGCAGCCAGCCCTGGCAGGGCTCTCCCAATCATTAGCAGTGCCCAGAGATGCTTCTGGAGATCTACAGTAAGTCTGGATCAGACATTACTGTAGCAGACTGCTAGCTTGGACAATAATTCACTCCAACACCATAATCATGATGAAAAAAATGAAGACCCTTTATTTTACATTGGACAGGTTATATGCAGTCATCATCAAAGACCTGGGGGTGGCTAACCTTGAGGATGCCCTCCTGTACATATGCTGACCCATAGTAACTGGTCTCTGAGACTTCCTATTAGTCCTGGTCAATGGGCTAAGAGAAATCCCTGGGAACAGCCAGCTTTGTCCCCAAAGCCGGCCCCCTGGGCATGGCTAAGGGGCTCATTTGAAGATTGACTGGCGACCTGTGTACATCTCCCAGATGGATAGTTAGCCCCTCAAGTGAAGGCCAGGAAACCCTGTCAGAACTGCCCCTGAGAGGTGCCTCAATGTCTGTGAAGACCCCTTCGTTCTGACCGTTATCACTCCAGTGTGTTTACCTGGGTGATAACCTGGGAGACCAGATGGTTGACCTCCTTATGTGTCGCAATATGTACAGAGATGGCTACCCCCAGTACAATATGGCTGCTTCACTCCCCATCCCTTTATCATGTTCAGGTTAACAGATTTTACTAGCCAATGCGTAAAGGCGCACAAAATCATAACTTGCTTATGTGGAATAGTACTTTATTACGGGTATGTTATGTGTCCTCTTAGCCCTATTGTCTCACCTGTTTTAGTCACTTAGTCTCAGGGTCTGTAACCCCTGTTCCCTGGTACTGAAGGGTAGACACCGGATACCACACCAATCCACTTCATGCGTAATTGTCAACTTTATTAGTGGTGATGTGGTAAGCTGCCTTTTCCCTGAATACATAACAATAACAGTATAACATTGGGTCTCCTAGGCCCAGAACTGTTACTCCCCTGGATATCGTTGTTTGGGGAGTATATTAGTCTCAGGAGGCCACTTGGTGCACCACCAATATGACATAGATTAACTTGGGCCACGTCCATGGTAAAATGGCTGCTACTGTAATCCAGTCCCTCCTGGTAAGCACAACTAGTGGCCAACTTGAGTTATGACAATACAGTTACACAGCTCTTTCATGGTTCACATCCTATCTTAAAGATCGTACATTTAGCGTCTCCTTCTCTGGCACCTCTTCTTCACCTCTCCCTCTGTCTGTTGGCGTTCCCCAAGGTTCTGTCCTAGGCCCCCTCCTCTTCTCCATCTACACCTCCTCCCTTGGCACCCTTATAAAATCCTTTGGATTTCCGTATCATCTCTATGCAGATGATACTCAAATCTACCTCTCTGCACCCGATCTATCCCCCTCTCTTTTAGCTCAAGTTTCCAACTGCCTCTCTAGCATATCGTCCTGGATGTCCACCCGTCAACTCAAACTCAACATGTCTAAGACTGAACTTCTAATCTTTCCACCCTCTACTACAGCTTCCACACCTCAAATATCTCTCACTGTTGACAACACCATCATCACCCCTACCTCCCAGTCCCGTTGTCTTGGGGTTCTACTGGATCCCGCCCTCTCTTTTATTCCTCACATCCAAACAATAACAAAATCATGTCAGTTTCACCTAAAAAACATCTCCAAAATTCGTCATTATCTTACAGAAGACACAGCTAAAATTCTAATTCACTCTCTCATCATCTCTCGACTCGACTACTGCAATTCCCTCCTTGCTGGCCTCCCCATCTCTCGTCTGTCTCCCCTCCAATCCATAATGAACGCCTCTGCTAGACTCATCTTCAATACCAAACGATCAGTGTCTGCAGCTCCTCTCTGTCAATCGCTCCACTGGCTTCCCATAGCTTCCCGAATCAAATTTAAAATCATGACCCTAACATATAAAGCCCTCAACAACAGTGCACCCCCGTATATCTCTGCTCTTGTTTCTAAATACTCTCCCAACCGGCCCCTTCGTTCTGCTAACGACCTTCTTCTTTCCTCCTCTCTCATCACCTCCTCTCACTCCCGTCTACAAGACTTTTCTCGTGCTTCCCCATCTATTTGGAACTCCTTGCCCCGCTCCATTAGATTATCTTCCTGCCTCAAAACCTTTAAGACATTATTAAAAACACACCTGTTTAAAAAATCTTATCACCTTCAGCCTTAAAATGTACAACTGAACATTCCACAGCTTAATAAAACTCCCACCCCAATCTACAGTACAACACACAGACCCCTCCACTTTACTGAACCAATTGCTTTCAGTTGCATTTGTCACCCTCTTATATCACACATAAACCCTTAGATTGTAAGTTTGCGAGTTTTCAATCTTGTGTCAGTTCCTTGGAAACAAGCTCTGTGTACATTTGATTTTATGCTCAAAAACAGGGCCCTCCATTCTTTACAAGTTGTTTAATTTGTTTTCTGCTATGTACTCAACCCCTGTACAGCGCTACGGAATATGTTGGCGCGATATAAATAAAGATAATAATAATAATAATAATGATATTGAGGTGAGAGGAAGCCTGTGAGATGCAGTGATATAGTTATGTAGTGACATGATAGTGAGGATGGGGAAGCCTGTGTGATGCAGTGATATGATAGTGATGTCGGAGGAAGCCTGTGTGATGCAGTGATATGGTAGTGATGTGGGAGGAAGCCTGTGTTATGCAGTGATATGATAGTGAGGAGGGAAGTAGCCTGTGGATACAGTGATATGATAGTGATGTGGGAGGAAGACTTTGTTATGCAGTGATATGATAGTGAGGTGAGAGTAAACCTGTGGTCTGCAGTGATATGATAGAGAGATGAGAGGAAACCTGTGAGATGCAGTGCTATTATAGTTATGCAGTTATATGATAGTGAGGTGAGAGGAAACCTGTGTTATGCAGTAATATGATAGTGAGGAGGGAAGTAGCCTGTGTGATGCAGTGATATGATAGTGATGTGGGAGGAAGCCTGTGTAATGCAGTGATATGATAGTGAGGAGGGAAGTAGCCTGTGTGATGCAGTGATATGATAGTGATGTGGGAGGAAGCCTGAGTTATGCAGTGATATGACAGTGATGTGGGAGGAAGCCTGTGTTATGCAGTGATATGATAGTGATGTGGGAGGAAGCCTGAGTTATGCAGTGATATGATAGTGAGGTGAGAGAAAGCCAGTGTTATGCAGTGATATGATAGTGATGTGGGAGGAAGCCTCTGTCATGCAGTGATTTAATAGAGGAATAATACATTAGCAAAACATGTAAGTAGAGTTCAAGCCATCTATGACTACAGCATAAATACATTTCTATGATTTCCTCTGAATCAGATTTTTGTCTGCTTTGTATACATGTTCTTTATTTATAGTCATATGTATATAATAACAATGAGAATATTGGGACATGTCTAGCAGCATAAACCCGTATGTAGCATATCTTGCTCCCTTCTCTTCCTCTTATCCCTTCTGTCTCCCTCCCTCTAGCCTCTCACCTTCTCTCTCTCTCCCATGTCTGTCTATGTATTTCTATTTTGCTCCTCCCTTAAACATAGAAGCATTGATTTGATGACAGATAACTAGACAGGCCCATCTAGCTTCCCGATCTATCAAGCAAAATCTCTGGCTTATTAAGCCCTAAAATGACCTTATGCCTATCCCAGGCATGTTTCACTTCCACTGGAAGGCTATACCAGTTATCTATTACTCTTTCTGTAAAGTACTCCTTTCTTTTTTTTCTCTCTCTGTTTCTCTCTCTCCATTTCATCAAGCTGATTTACTCTACAGGGAGGTCTCAAGATCTTCAGGGTAGCAGTTCATCTTTCATCCATACTTGGACTGATATCATTAGAATTGACGGAGAATATGTACTGCCTCAGATCACTGCTTCCATTGGTGATGGATAAGTACCATTCCTCAGGGCCACAGTTTTTTGTCTCTTTTGACTGTGTCCCCCCAGATGTTTTGGGGGTCCTACACCCATGGTTATAAGACAGTAAAAAGATGCATCAAGTGAAAACTCATTCAATGTAATGTCATATGGAAACTGGCTGGGCATGCTAATTAAGAAAGTTACTTCCTTATTTCTGAACATGCCCAGTCTTTCGATTTTCATGTGACTTCAACTGAAGATAATGGATTCAGAGCCAGAAAGTTAAATAGCACTCGCTGGCAATGATCTCACATTAGATACCAGATTTCCTTTAGTAGGAGAATCAGAAAGGCTGTCTCACTCTAGGCATATGCAATTTATTGATTCAACTGATAAAGTACTTGTTGTTAGGTATAGTTCAAAAATATACGCTATCTGGAACCTCCACGGTGTCACTTTCGACCTCACTTATGGATGTGGCAGGCCTTGGCCATCAACTATAATAGTTGACGTAATTGCGAGTTTGTTGGTAATGCTATGTTAAGAATTACGGGTTGCGCATGCTCAATACGCTAAAAAAAAATTTTAAGCCCATAACTCAGAAGCCGTTGGGAGGCCGCCAAAAGATGCGAATTGAATAGAAAATTAGCTACCAACCTCACTAATTGGCTCCCCAAAAGCTAATTTGCTATTCAATTGGCGTCTTTTGGCTCCCTGAAAGCCAATTTGCTAGTCAATTGGCGTCTTTTGGCGGCTTCCCAACAGCTGCCGAGTTGCAGCCATGAAAAAAAAATGGCATTGTTCAAGCCCGCAAGGCTTCGAGAAATAATGGTTTAAGCTTCAAGTCTTGTGGGCTTGAAAAAAAGTTACAGGTTCAACCGCCACCAAGCCCTCAATTGAGAGAAGGGAGGGAGAGGGAGTGAAAGAGACACAGGGAAGGGAGGAAGGGGGAAGAGCCAAAGGGGAGAGAGAGGAGGAAAAAGAGACACAGGGGTGGGAGAGTGGGGAAATAGATGCTGGGGAGGGAGAGGTGGGGAAGAGACACAGGGGAGAGAGAGGGGGGAAAGATAGATAAGGGTGGGGAGTGGCTCGTAAGGAGCACCAAAGGTGCTCATTGCGATGCCCGCCATGAGCGCCTTAGGCCTCGGCCTGCAATGGAGCGCCAAAGCCGTTCATTGTGGGGCCCGAGATGAACGTTCATTGTGAGGCACGCAAGTTGCGGGTTTGCCAAGGCCTGCAATGAGCACCGAAGGCCTGTATAGTAGAGGGGGGGGGGGGGGGTGATGGAGGCTCGCATTGTGTGGCAAACAGCATTGCCAGGCTTCACATTTTATTGCCGGGCAAGTTGCTAGTATCAAATAAACAATAAACAAGTGTCAAACAAGTCAAACAAGTGTCAATTCTGTATATATTTAACAACATAGGAATGGAGAGTTCCTCCAACACTGGCCTCTGCTGGTCAACCAACTATTTTTAAGACTTCAAACTCCCATCTAACCACAGGATCCTAAACATGTCACCTTAAAACCACAAGGTCATCTTGAGATGTCGAGTCTAACTATATGTAGACACATTAGTGGTAAATCAGAATTTCAGACCTGTAAGAAGTGACACAGCCAGACCACAAACCCAGTGATTCTATGTCCAAACCACAAAATCCTGCAAGTTGTATGATCAAAATACGTCCAACTATTCCTCATCCAGTTTGTAAACCTCCAGCTGTGTTGTGCAGCTGCCAAAAACTCACAAAACCTTAAAATGACCTTTTAAGGGGCCCGTTAATGTATTTATTTATTTATTTTCATTTATATAAGAATAATATATATATATATATATATATATATATACTGTATATATATATATATATATATATATATATATATATACATACATACCGATATGGAATACGTTGGTGCGTTTCAAATAAAGAATAATAATTTTATATATAATGGCTTATATTTGATAATGGCTACGGATTGAAGAGCAAGGCATTTGTGGGCACATTTGCATCATGTCCCAGCTCAACTTCCCAGAATGCAGTGTAATAACTGTTTTTCTCGGAACGCTCAGCTGGAGGCAGGTTTTTTAACTTGCTTTAGACATTCAAATTGGAACACAGATGTACTTTTTATTTTATATATATATATATATATATATATATATATATATATATATATATATATATATATAACATTAGAATCTAAGCGTAGAGTTAGGCAGGAGAACATCAATGTAACATAAATGTGTCCTCTGCTGGACCCTGGAGGAATCCATAATACACTGGTGACGAGAGAGGTGTTTATATTTCTGCAAGAGCAGATCTTGCTGTCCTAAATGCAAGCTGTTAGATTTTGAACATGTATAGGAAAAGGGGAAGGTATCAAATGTTAAACCTCCAATAACTCAACATATACCCATTCTTGTCTATCCTACCCTACTGTTCAGTGAATTAGTGCCCGTCCTCAGGCTTCTAAGCTATCTGGAAGATATTTCCCTTTGAACTCTTTGATATATTTGCAAGTCTCTCTCACCCCCCCCCCCCCCTTCTTCCTTCTCTCCTCTATACATACGGACGTGGGGTTTAAAATCTTAAAATATGAGATAATTCAATACAACTATCTTTGAAGCTCCTTCCAAAAATGACATCAACTATTTAGACAAGGGAGTAGCAAATATTGGTTTAATTTATTACTCTATTTGTTTTATCAGTCCAAGAATTAAAACAGTAATGAACTCGCTAAAAAAAATACCTTATGCTTTTTAGAAGTGGAAGTGTTAGATATTTGAGCTTGAAAGTTGGGTATTTTAAATAGTAGTTTAAATTGTTTCCTATTTCTGCCAAAAACAACTTTTCAGGATCCTCATTTCGAGCTTCCTTTGCATCTGACGAAAACAAATTCTTGCCCCTGGCTGTACACACTTTTATTATATTTCCTGTTCCAGATAATATAAAAATGTGGAAAGAGAGAGCTGTGTGAGAGCTGCCAAGATGTCACGCAGGCAGAGAGCGCCGAGGAGTTGAATCGAAGCCACCAGAACACAAGAGAAGCATGTGCTCCAAGAGATACCTCCAGGGAGATCACATGATGGCAACGTGCGCTGCCAGAGACTTTATCCTGTCTATTAGACTGTCCCTGTGTTGCCCTGGAAAGAGAGCTGGCCGGGGGGAACTCACAGGCTGAAATAAGGGGTCAAAACATGTGGGCACTGAGCCAAGAATGGGACCCACGTGGCCTAGTGGTGGAGCCTAAATCCATAGTAACTTTAAATTAAAGGTATATAAAGGGGATGGTGATGTGGCTAATGAGAGAGATAAATACATGGATGGATCGATGGATGGATGGTTGGGAATGGGTGCACACACACACACATATATATATATATTAAAGAAAGGAATAGAGGGAGAAAGAGAATGAGAGAGGAGAGATGGAGGGAGTGAGGCATGAGGGGGGATGGATTGTGAAAGACAGTGATGAGGGGAGATGGGGAGGGAGAGAATGAAAAAAGAGTGAGGGATAGAGAAGGGGAGAGAGAGAGAAATTAGAGGGAGCATGAGCGGATGGATTGTGAAAGACAGTGATGAGGGGAGATGGGGAGGGAGAGAATGAAAAAAGAGTGAGGGATAGAGAAGGGGAGAGAGAGAGAAATTAGAGGGAGCATGAGCGGGATGAGGGGAGATGGGTAGGGAGTGAGGAAAAAAGAGTGAGGGATAGAGATGGGGAGCAAGAGAGAGATGAGGGGGATGAGGGGAGATGGGTAGTGAAAGATAGTGATGAGGGGAGATGGGGAGGGAGTGAGGGATAGAGAAGGGGAGTGAGAGAGAGATGAGAGGGAGTGGGATGAGGGGAGATAGGTAGGGAGTGAGGAAAAAAGAGTGAGGGATAGAGATGGGGAGCAAGAGAGAGATGAGAGGGATGATGGGAGATGGGTAGTGAAAGATAGTGATGAGGGGAGATGGGGAGGGAGTGAGGGATAGAGAAGGGGAGTGAGAGAGAGAGATGAGAGGGAGTGTGAGCGGGATGAGGGGAGAGAGAAAGGGAAAAAAGAGTGAGGAGAGAGAAGAGGAGCTAGAGAGAGACGAGGAGAGAAAAATAGAGGGAGAGAGGGGTGAGAGAGTGGAAGAGAGAAGGATAGAAAGCGTGAGGTGTGTGTGAAAGAGAAGCTGAGAAAGAAATATACAGTATATATTATAGGGAGAGCTTTATTAGGAATGGGAAATGGTATATAAATTAGGGAGAGAGATACAGAGAAATACATTTGAATAGATAGATAGACAGACAGACAGACAGACAGACAGATAGACAGATAGATAGACAGATAGATAGATAGACAGACAGACAGACAGACAGATAGACATAGATAGACAGATAGATAGATAGATAGATAAATAGATAGATAGATAGATAGACAGACAGACAGACAGACAGACAGATAGATAGATAGACAGACAGACAGACGGATAGATAGATAGATAGATAGATAGATAGATAGATAGATAGATAGATAGATAGATGTACTTACTAACATTAGTGAAACTGTCCCTTTAATGCTGACTTCGAATAATCTATACGATATTCCCAGTTGGTGACATCTCATTATACAATAGGAGAGAAAGCTTGTATCAGCACTCATCGCGTTTCGCATCACATAGAAATCGTAGCATAACGTTACAGTCTGATAATTAGAACTTATGGGGTAACACCCCAAAAATATATAAAAGAGCATAATATACATTAAAATAAATCATCTGATTTCTTGAAAACTTACTTTTAATCTTTAAGCAAAGTTATTTACTATTAAGTTATAAAGTCAGTTGCTTGCTTATATTGTTTGTATGTACAAACTCAGTAATAAACAATATGTGATTTATTGCTTGCACCATTATGCAACAGGGATGGAGAGAGCAGCCTCTCAGATGTGTTATGATTGTTACAAAACAACATAGCTGTCACAATGATGGCACAAACGCACGTTTCGCTTTTAGATTGTGTTTGTACTAAGGTGAACACAACAACAGAGGCTCTGTTCATGGGAATCCAGGAATCCACACAAGAGGATTATTTATGAGGGGACCGAGGCACTTGTATTTTGGGGTAAAAATGACAAAGCAGCCTAGTGTCTAAAAGAAAAAAAAAACTACATTCCAAATGTGCCTCAAATCAGCTGAGCCACAAAATGTGAACAAGCCCTGCGCAGATTCTCTACCTCCTCTGCACATTAGCTTCATTCCTCGCGCCTACGGGTGGGATAGAAGGGCTTGTTCATGATATATCAAGGCTCTCAGTAGCCAAGCAGCCATTTTGTTACTGTTTAAAGGGTCACTGAAATATTATTTTGAAGAACTTGACTTTGTAATAGGAAAAATATTTTTTTAGCATTTTGTAGCAATTATATATAACTAATGGCTTGCCCGTCAAAAATGATGGGGCAATAAAATTGTAAGGCAGGTAATGATGTTTGCCACAGACATTATTTTTTTTTGGGTGGTCTGAGATCCTTCGGCGCTCATGGCGAGGCTGTTGGTTGTTGTATTTTGTTTTCTGAGAGGCGCTTTTGCTGTTATTGTTTGGTCGGCGCTGTTCTGCCTTTTGCGCTAATTGCAAGGCTTTGTGTGCTCTGAGCAGCCTTGGCGCTTGTTGTGAGGAGCGCAGTGAATGGCTTTTGTGTTTATTGCGATAGTGTTTTTTTGTTTTGTTTTTGTATGCTAATTAAATGATTAATACATGAATATACTTTACCTATTTTGAAGTAATATATGCAGGAAGCATTGTGCTGAAGAGCTGACAAACCTTTTTCATGTTCCTGCAGCATACAATGTAGATTTGCAGTGTTGTTGAGCTGCTGTGTAAGTGTCAGCAATGTGTGCAGTGTGTAGTGTAAATAGGCTGCGTGAGGGGAAGCCGTTAGTGTAGCTGTGTACTTCCGCATTGTGTAAGTTAGTGTTGTAAAATGGCGGTGAATGTGTATGTGGTACGCGGGTGTGGATGATGTAGCGTCCTTGCTAAAAGTGTATCTTTACCTCGTATGGCTTTTTTGAAAATCCATACGTGCTTGGTGTTGTTTTGCAGCTCTAGGGTCGTGTGGCCTCGTTTTCGTTTTTTTTTCGTCTGCCATTTTTTCTCTCGCTTAGGGGATTTTCGTGTTTCTAAACTTAGGAATTTGGACTTAAATTGAGGTGTAACTTCACTTGCAGACGTCCTGGGTGCCCCCCCACCCTTGCTGTGGGTAATCTTTTTATGTCTTTTTTGTGTGTATTTATTGTGCTTTTAATGTTTTCAGGTGCACGCAGCTCGGCGTTAAAGTCGCAATTTTGCCAGTTCGTAATGTTTTTTTTCTAAGTCCCGCGTCTCATAGTTTTTTGGGCTAAGTCCGTAAATTTTGCGTTCTAAGACCCGCGGGTCGTATTTTTTTGTGTAAGTTCTTATGTATTGATTGCGTGTCATATCTATTTTGTTAAAGTGGCGCTTGTGTGTGTGTTTGTAACCGCTTGTGAGGCGCCATAGAGCCTCCACCTCTGCAAATGCGGCCCCTCGCCTTGCGATCCGCTCCCCTGGTCCTTTTTTTTTATATAAATATATTTTAAATGCTAATTAATTAATTAATAAAACAATAAATAAATATACTTTACCTATTTGTAACTAATATATGCAGCAATCAATATCCTGAAGAGCTAACAATCTGTTTCTGCAGCATTTAATGTACATTTGGACTGTTGCTGACCTGAGGTCTAAGTGTCAGCAATGTGTGCAGTGTGCACTGTAAGTAGGCTGCGTGCGCGAGAGCAAACCATTTGTTTAGCTGTGTACTTTGGCATTTTGGAATGGTAATGTTAAAATTATTGTTGTAAAATGTGTCTAGGACTAGTGTATTTTATACCTCGTACGTTCCTGTGTAAAAGTGTTATGTGCTTGGGGTTTTTTGCGTATTTAGAGGTCGTGTAACCTCATTTTCGTTTTTTCGTCCGCCGTTTTTTTTGTCGCTTAGGCAATTTTCGAGTGCCGAAACTCTGTAAATTGTATCTAAATTGTCGTGCAATCTCACTCCCAGATGTCCTGGCTGTCCCCCCGTGCTGTGTGTGGTGTTTTTTTGTGTATTTCTTTTAATTTTCTTTGTGTTATTGTTTTTGTATGTGCCGTTAACTTCGTATTTTTTGGACCCCGCGGGTCGGAATCTTTTTTTACTAAGTCCCGCTTTCCTTTTTGCAAGTGTTATGGGCCATGATTTTTCCACGCTATTTTTTTAAAACTTTAAAAAAAAAAATTCTTGCATTTTGAATTGTGTAATTGAGATTTCTGTTGATGTTTAGTTCCGCGGGTCGTAGGGATGAGCGCCTATGGCGCTCATCTCCACCAATGGAGTGAGTGCCTTCAGCGTTCACTGCCTAAGTCGTACGGGGTCGTAGGGATGAGCGCCTATGGCGCTCATCTCCACCAGCGCAAGGAGCGCCTTTGGCGCTCCTTGGCCGCAGTTGCAGTGATATATGCCCTTCTGGATCACTACCTTGTCGTGGTACAGGGGCTTGTGTACTTCAATCAAGCTGTGAACTAAACCATGTAGGATCACTCAAAATGGGCAGGTCATAGCAGAGAGGTCAGACAAATTGCTGTCCACTGGAGAAGGAACAGCCATAACAATAGATGTGCCTGGTGTGTTTCAGAACATAGGGTCACTGAGAGTTGGACACAAATGAACCACTAAACAACAGCAATATTAATATATGTAATGATGCTGCTCTGGGGTCAGACATTGCTGTTTTCCAAACCTGCTTAAAGGACCGCTGTCAATAACATAACTAATCTAATGGGTGCAATATTTTAACACAACCAAGTTTCCTACTGGCTTTCCTTCAGGTTTGTTGCATTGTTTACTTACTTTTAAATCATCAGATAAAACTCCATAACTATTGGTCTAGGGTGTAAATAAGATTTCTATTTAGTTATGTAAAGATGCTGTCTTTGTGATGTGAAACTAACAGTAGTTTCAAAATGTCACTTTCACTTGAATCACTTTGCAAGGTGACAATTTAGGGAAAGTAATAAACCAATGGCTTCCCACAGCGAAAAATATTTACAGTAAATTTCTAAAAAAACATGATATAAATGAGAGAATTCTGTAAATAGGGAACTATAGAACTCCTTTAAAGGGATATGAAAGTTTTATGCATTAATACATTTTGGCACTCTATAGGCAAAAAGCAGCTTATGTGTATGCAGCACATCTCATAAAACAATGTATTTTTATTAATATCTAAAAATCCCTCTAATGATCATGATGACACCTCCAGAGGGGGTCGACACAAGCATCTGATCCCCCCCACCACCAATCAGCATGCAGCATCAGGGGAGCAATATTAACCAACTACTTAACTGCTGTTGTTTGCTCAGCCAATCTCCGTGCAGCTTCCTGCCTGTATGTCAGCAACAATACATAGCACATACCAGTGATACACTACATATCCCAGACTGCTTTGCAGCACAAACAGGACCCCAGAGTTAATTCAAAAGTTTCAGCTAACCTGATTGGCCAAAACAAATCATGTTAAATGTGATGCTAAATTAGCCTGGGTTTGGAGGATGTGAACCCTAATTTGCAACTGTCAGAAATTACAAGCCATTTTGCTGACTTCAATGTGAGTGTTTCAATGTTTTTTTCATGTACATTTTTTTTGCATACACTACTAATTCTCCTCTATTAGATGCATTTATAATCCAGCAAACTTAAATATGCTTTTAAGGAACCCATACCCCAGTGCTCTATTATCCAGTTTTGCCATCTCATTAACAGACCCACAGATGTCCCACTACCCCCATTAATTAAGAATCAGCTTCTACTTACCTTGGAAGAAAGCTGCCCAGCACCTGACCTTTGTAGGCACCAGGATGTGACCTATGGCTGGTTTTCATAAATGGCACCAGACTCCTGCAGTGTCTGGTTAGATGTCTGTAGCAGCAAAGGGTTAAAGGTTGTTTCACCCAATCAATTGGTGATATATTTCAAATTATTATTATACAAAACTAATCATGGCAAATGTTGTTTTTTTTTTTTAAATCCCCAAAAATAAAATGTTGAAATCTTTAGCCTATTCCCTATATAGTATGTTTAATATTATTATTATTATTATTTTTATTATCCTTTATTTGTAATGCGCCAACATATTGCGCAGCACTATACAGGGGAAAAACATAGAAAATACAATATCAAGGTGCATAACAAATAGAGGATAATAATAATTGTAATAATAATAATACAAATTTAGTTTATATTTTTTATATTTTTTATTTAATATTTGTATTTTTTTTTATTCTGTCACAAAATGCTAGTTGCTTGTAACAGATAATTTATCAAATTCTCGTAATGTTCATTTCCCACCCTCCCCCGTAATTAGCCCACCCCCAACTGCCCCAGGTCAATGTATTATAATTTAATAGGGCACAATCGCGCAGAGAAAATGAAACACTGCGGCCAGAGCAGATATTTATTATTTCGAGTCCAGATGTTTGTGTTTAAATCCTTCCACTAATAAACATTTTTAACAAGCTTGACGTCCCAAAGCCTGGCCTATTTATTTAACCCTTTAAGGATCTGGCTGTGACCTGCACATATTTAGCGTCTTTAGGACATTCTTCTACTTTGATCTATATTTTTTAGAAGAATTTTTCTAGAATGTATTTTTTTTCTGTGCTAGTAGACAGAAGATATTGCAAAGCTCCTTTTTAAAAAGTGCTCATGCCCAGATTAGAATAATGATCAGACTTTAACTCTAAATTGCCTATGTGATTATTATTTATGTAGCTGGCAGACCTATCCTCTTATGGTAGCGCAGCACAAGGCAGCAGCAGTGGTGGTGAGCATCCGCTAGATAGCGCTGCTAGATGGCGCTGCCGATATTCCGGTGCCATATCATAGAGTCAAGGCTTAGGTAAACTGTTAGGGTTAGTGTGAGGGTTGGGGTTAGGTCAAGGGTTAGGCTATGATTATAAGCTTAAAGCTTCTGGTCCTAGTCTATTTGGAAGCCGCATCAGCGTCAGAACACTGGTGTGCATGGCTGTGCCACAGCACCGCCTGGTGATGTAAAAAATGTACTGCAGGCAAAGAACTATTCCATCCTCAGATCTGGCTCATAAGTCGTGCCGACAGAAGAGGCCTTGAGCTATGAGAGGCGCGCCCAAGGCCCTGTTCGAGTTGCGCCACGTCGGAGGACGGAATAGTTCTTTGCCTGCAGTCATTTATTTTGCACCACTAGGTGGTGCTGTGGCGCAGCCACACATCCCAGTGTTCCGATGGGATGCGGCTTCCAAATAGACTAGATCCAAAGTTCTCTCACGTATCTGCAGGGCTGCAAAATATCAGCAGTGCCATGTAGCGGCTGTAGGCCGCACTGCAGCAGATGACCTGTCTAGACACCATAACAGGATAGATCCCAGCTGTGTAAATTATCACACTTCCCAGCTGTAAGAGATGATTAATAACATGAGATAACGTTATTAAGAGAGTAAGACGGCTTTCTCATGTAATTTATCCTTAAAATCCATATTATTATTTTTCTTGTTTATTTGTAAAATGCCAACATATTCCGTAGCGCTCTATTATCTAACACTTCCACTCGAAATATATAACCAATTGGAAATGTGTTTATTTATATGTGTAGTTTTTTTCTGCCTGATTGGCACCTTTGCTCTTTCAGTTTAAAGGGACAGATCAGATTTTCTATCTTATCCTTCAGAAAAACATATAATAATAATATAATAAGTAGTGATCTGACATCTATTACATTAACATTTTATTCTACCTACATCAGGAGCTGTACAGAGGTATTGAATGAGACTGGAGTAACAAAGCACTATATAAATAATGTCTGCTCAAACAGTGCAGATCTATATCCTTATGGCAATTCGGCCAATTGAATAGGGCTCTATATAAGCACACAGCATATATTTTTTTCCAGAAGTTTTTCGTTAGTGAACTTTTATCCAAAAGCAAAGTCTTCACTAACTAAAAACTTCTGTAAAAAAAATATGCTATGTGCTTATATAGAGCCCTATTCAATTGGCCGAATTGCAATTTAATAAGGCTGATAATGTTTACTAAACTTCAGATCATTCATTCTGTTTTTCAGATGTTTGATTGAAGGTTTGGGAGTCACATTGCAGGGGCACATGGATCTCTATATCTGATGACTTGATAGATTTGTTCTCTTGTCACCATCCAGTCTAATTTTAGGAGGGACACTGCCCCTCCAGATTAGGATGTCTGTATTTGTGGTTTCCGAAGCAGAAGGAGACGGGCAGGTCAGGGCCGGCTGAGGAGGGTGTAAGAACATCAGGAAATATTACATAAACAGCTCAAGTAACTGGGACATTCAGGAAGACATGAGAGGAAGCATTGGTTTCAGACAGAGAAAAGTATCAGAACAAGTGAAGATGGTCCATTCTGGAGCTGGAGATGGTTAATTGTGGGGATATATTAGAGTGATCTGAAGGGGGAAAGAAGAGGCGCAAGAGAGACTTATCTGGAGGGGACAGGAGGGTGTGATCTGGAGGGGACAGGAGGGTGTGATCTGGTGGGAACAGGAAAGTGTTATCTGGGGGAAAAGAAGGTTTCTGATCTGAAGGGCATAGGAGGTCTGATCGACAATGGATAAAATCGTCTAATGTGGGGGGGGGAGCACAGAAGGGTCTGATCTGCATGTGACAGAAGAGTCTGATCTTGAGGGGACAGGGGGTCTGATCTGGGTGGGTACAGAAGGGTCTGATCTGGAGGGGGCAGGAAGTCTGATCTGGGAAGGACTAGAGTGTCTGATCGGGGGGGGGGGGGGCAGGAGCATCTGATTTGGGGGCACAAAGGTTCTGATCTAGGGGAGACAGGACAAAAGGGTCTGATCTGGAGGGGACAGAAGGGTCTGAACAGGAGAGTCTAATCTGGAAGGAACAGAAAGGTCTGATGCCTAGGGGGCAGGAGAATCCGGTCTGAAGGGCATAGGATGCCTGATCTAGAATGGATATGATGGTCTGATGTAGGGGGGGGAGGGCAGAAGAAACTACTCTGGATGGCACAAGAGGGTCTGATCTGGAGAGGTCAGGGAGATCATATAGGGGACAGTTGCGTCTGATCTGTAAGGGACATGAGGGTCTGATCTGGGTGGACAGGGAGATCTGATAGGTGGGGACACATAGGACTGATTTATAGGTAGGCCCTGATTTACATATCTGATGCCCCTAGGCACAAACTCCTTAGCCACCACTGGGTACATAGGCATATGTGCATCTCTGTTGCTTCACCAGCAGCTGTAGGTCGAACATATCAGTTGTGCTGCACATACATCACACATACATTATTACATTTCATTACATTTTCCACACACATGAAACTGTTTATAATATAATAAAAAATTAGAATGTATTTATTAATGTCAATGTAATTACTTCATGGTGGTAACTAGAGCGTTGGTACAAGCATATTTTGTTCTAAACAATACTTCGTTTAAAATCAGCAAAAAATATACAAAGTAAGAGCTCTCTAAAAGTATCACCTCTCCGATGGTAATGGAAACAGCTGGAAAAGGGAGATTGGGAATATACAAACAGATACAGGCGCAAACCAAACATCTTAATGTATAATAGACTGAGATTTGCTTATTCAGATCACAATATAAATCATAATTCCTTTTACAGGTAAGGGCAAGAGACACCGGTTTATGCTTGTCTTGTTTATTTTACTATAGTGCAGCACACTGCAAGCCTGCAACTTCACACAAACTTGGGTGGCTGGCTGCTGGCTAGAGAGGCAGGGTCTATGGGTGCGACATATAAAAATGAAATTTAAATGTATTGTTATGCAAATGACGCCCCTATGCAGCTGCGTTAATCGTTCAGATACAAATCATGTCATGATTGTGTCTAATCTGGAGGGAAAAGCCTGATCTTGGGGACAGGAGAGTCTGTTATTGAAGGAACATAGGGTACATTTATAGGAGACAGGGGGTCTGATCCTGAGGCGATAGGAGGGTCTGATAGGGAATATAAGAGTTTACTCTATGGGCTAGGAGAGGAAGTCTAATCTAGAGAGGGCAGGTTAGTTAGATTGGAGGAGACAGGGGAGTCTGATCTGGAGGGGACAGGAGGGTCTGACCCAGGGAAACAGGCAGGCATTCCTGAATTATTTACTATATTTATTATTGTGTCCCCTCTCTGCTGGAAGACTTTATCTATTCTTGAATCAACATTTCAGATATGTCTGTGTGCCCAAATACTAAATAGATGAGAATTTTTACATATCATACTGTGGCACTTGCAGAAAAAGCCACATAAATTGGATTTATTCAAATAATGGCACAAAATGTTGCACCCTATCATTGGAGAGGCCAGATGGCTTTCTGGTATTATATATGTATTAGGAGTGTAGAGCCTCACAGCAAGTCTATAGAGAGTAGTGACAGAGTCCAGCTACTGTTCCTCATCAGCATAAGAGGATCAGAAAGGTAAGGTCATATTGGGTCATTTTACGACAATTGTGTTTCTCTCAAATGCCTGGGAGCTGTCAGGATTAATAAGAAAAGTAAACCAAATGTTTCATTTAATTTTATATATTATAATATGACATAAACTGAAATGTACTAAATTTATAACAAAATATATTAATAGGGTTATAATAAAATAATAAAGTTTAATATATATAGATAGTACAGAAAATTAATACTACATTTGTAATTTCATTTGAATGCCTACAGATAAGTTAATAAACTTATTTTCTGCTCAGGTTTCCCAGAAAAACAGTTGATCCACTGCACTCTGAGACACTGGGCGGGGGACATGCAAATGAGACTACAATGTAACTTCACTATATTAATGCAAGACCACGATATACATGGCTCCTTTTAAGCATATGCTTGCTGTATTATACAGCTTCAAGCACAGCACAGGATGGATTATGCACAAATATATATATATATATATATATATATATATATATATATATATATATATATGTATATATATATATATATTAGGGCCCTCCATTGTTTTGCATTGTGTTAAAATTATTATTCTGCCTTGTACTTAACCACTGTATAGCAGTGCAGAATATGCTGGAGCGTTACAAATAAAGAATAATACCAATAATACCAGTAATAATATACTGATTGTATATATATATATCTATAAATATATATGTATATACTATATATATATATACTGTACTACAGTACGGTAGAGGGCTTCTATCGCTCTTTTGCCCACCATATATTAAATGATTGTTGTGGTGAACTACCTACTCATAAGGTCCACAACACAAGCTGGGATCCCGCCCCACGCTGATGATAGGCAGTAATCTTGAAACAGCTGTCCGTGGGTAGGCGTCCCAGCTTGTGTATAATCCAACCCTTGCTTCGCATAATAGCTGTGTAATACAGCAGGCATAAGCTTAAAGGAGCCATGTTTAAAATGGTTATGGATAGAAGAATGAAGCATTTGTGGGCACGTTTGCATGTCCCCGCTCCGCTTCCCAGAGTGCAGTGTAATAACTGTATTATTAGAAGTGTTTTAACTTGTATTAGACATTCAAATGTGAGCACAAATGTACTATATATATATATATATATATATATATATATATATATATATATATATATATTCTACTTTACAGCTACACCCTCTGCCGGTTTAACAAATTCTCTACAATTCGGACCATCCGGAACTGTACTGAGTGCATATAAGTCTCATTGAAGCTCATTCTGTCTGTTACAGTTGTAGATGCCACATTACCATTCTGCAGATAGAGATACCTCTGTGTTCAATGTTTCCTCCCACTTCAGAAACCTGATGAGCAGAAACTAAAACAGCAGATTCAACAGCAGCATAATTGCATATACAGGTAATACAGATCTAATGGAAAGTTATTTATTTACAGCCTTATTAAATTGCGATTCAGCAAATTTAAAAGTGCTCTATATAAGCACACAGCATATTTTTTACAGAAGTTTTTAGTTAGTGAACTTCTATCCAAAAGCAAGGTCTGCACTAAATAAAAACTTCTGTAAAAGAATATGCTCTGTGCTTATATAGAGCACTTTTAAATTGGCCGAATCGCAATTTAATAAGGCTGTTAGTTTACAATGACCGACCACTCTGAGAAAGTAACAAACAGAATGAGATAGCAAAATAAAATGTTGGTGTCTCTGGACGGTGCTAGATAATCTGGTGACCCCAGGTCCCGCTCCATCTGGAGATGGTAGGGGTCTGTACTGTGCCAATCTCTTGACATTCAGTCGGACTGTGGGACTGATCTCCGCTGCCAGTAATCTCACAAAGAGACCATTCTGCTGTCACAAAGTGTGTGAGGGGGCCAATAACTCACAGACAGAAATCTTACATTGAGGGGATTGGGGTCTCACAAGGAATGAGGGGGCACAGAGATGTCAATTAATATGTGCCCAGAGCAGGGGGGCCCGGTCACCAGGGCACAGGGATCCAGAGTACTAGATTGACACAGGGCATTCTGTGGGCTCAGACCCAGCTAGACTCAAGTTTAGTAATGGCAGTGGCATGTTTAGGGGCTCAGTCCCTGCTAGTATCAGTGTACTAATGGTTATAACATGTTTAGGGGCTCAGTCCCTGCTAGTATCAGAGTACTAATGGTTATAACATGTTTAGGGTTTCAGTCCCTGCTAGTATCAGAGTACTAATGGAAAGGACATGTTTAGGGCTTCAGTCCCTGCTAGTATCAGTGTACTAATGGTTATAACATGTTTAGGGGTTCAGTCCCTGCTAGTATCAGAGTACTAATGGAAAGAACATGTTTAGGGCTTCAGTCCCTGCTAGTATCAGTGTACTAATGGTTATAACATGTTTAGGGTTTCAGTCCCGGCTAGTATCAGTGTACTAATGGTTATAACATGTTTACGGGTTCAGTCCCTGCTAGGATCAGTGTACTAATGGTTATAACATGTTTAGGGGTTCAGTCCCTGCTAGTATCATTGTACTAATGGTTATAACATGTTTAGGGGTTCAGTCCCTCCTAGTATCAGTGTACTAATGGTTATAACATGTTTACGGGTTCAGTCCCTGCTAGGATCAGTGTACTAATGGTTATAACATGTTTAGGGGTTCAGTCCCTGCTAGGATCAGTGTACTAATGGTTATAACATGTTTAGGGGTTCAGTCCCTGCTAGTATCAGAGTACTAATGGAAAGAACATGTTTACGGGTTCAGTCCCTGCTAGGATCAGTGTACTAATGGTTATAACATGTTTAGGGGCTCAGTCCTTGCTAGTATCATTGTACTAATGGTTATAACATGTTTAGGGCTTCCGTCCTGGCTAGTATCAGTGTACTAATGGTTATAACATGTTTACGGGTTCAGTCCCTACTAGGATCAGTGTACTAATGGTTATAACATATTTAGGGGTTCAGTCCCTCCTAGTATCAGTGTACTAATGGTTATAACATGTTTAGGGTTTCAGTCCCTGCTAGTATCAGAGTACTAATGGTTATAACATGTTTAGGGTTTCAGTCCCTGCTAGTATCAGAGTACTAATGGAAAGGACATGTTTAGGGCTTCAGTCCCTGCTAGTATCAGTGTACTAATGGTTATAACATGTTTAGGGGTTCAGTCCCTGCTAGTATCAGAGTACTAATGGAAAGAACATGTTTAGGGCTTCAGTCCCTGCTAGTATCAGTGTACTAATGGTTATAACATGTTTAGGGTTTCAGTCCCGGCTAGTATCAGTGTACTAATGGTTATAACATGTTTACGGGTTCAGTCCCTGCTAGGATCAGTGTACTAATGGTTATAACATGTTTAGGGGTTCAGTCCCTGCTAGTATCATTGTACTAATGGTTATAACATGTTTAGGGGTTCAGTCCCTCCTAGTATCAGTGTACTAATGGTTATAACATGTTTACGGGTTCAGTCCCTGCTAGGATCAGTGTACTAATGGTTATAACATGTTTAGGGGTTCAGTCCCTGCTAGGATCAGTGTACTAATGGTTATAACATGTTTAGGGGTTCAGTCCCTGCTAGTATCAGAGTACTAATGGAAAGAACATGTTTACGGGTTCAGTCCCTGCTAGGATCAGTGTACTAATGGTTATAACATGTTTAGGGGCTCAGTCCTTGCTAGTATCATTGTACTAATGGTTATAACATGTTTAGGGCTTCCGTCCTGGCTAGTATCAGTGTACTAATGGTTATAACATGTTTACGGGTTCAGTCCCTACTAGGATCAGTGTACTAATGGTTATAACATATTTAGGGGTTCAGTCCCTCCTAGTATCAGTGTACTAATGGTTATAACATGTTTGGGGCTTCAGTCCCTGCTAGGATCAGTGTACTAATGGTTATAACATGTTTAGGGGTTCAGTCCCTCCTAGTATCAGTGTACTAATGGTTATAACATGTTTAGGGGTTCAGTCCCTGCTAGTATTATTGTACTAATGATTATAACATATTTAGGGGTTCAGTCCCTGCTAGTATCAATGTACTAATGGTAATAACATGTTTAGGGGTTCAGTCCCTACTAGTATCAGTGTAAAAATGCTTATAACGTGTTTAGGGGTTCAGTCCCTGCTAGGACTGGTGCACTAGTGTCAGTGAAATGTTTAAGACTCAGTCCCTGTTAGGACCAAAGTGTACTAATGGCAGTGACATATTAAGGGGCTCAGTTCCTTTCTAGGATCAGTGTACTAAGGGCTGTGACATATATAAGGGCTCAGTCTCTGCTGGGTTCAGTGTACTAATGTCAGTGATATGTAATATATTACACCTGTATTCTTGCTCTTTATGTGCTGGGTGCAGTGCAGGATCTGTATGTGAGTATCACAGGCCGAGGGGCCCCTCACAGGCTGCAGCCCCCCAGCTTCCTGCTTCCTGCATTCTAGTGGCCCCCGTTACAACTGGGCTTGGTTTGGATGCACGAGGCACAGGAAATTCCTGCTGTGGCTCTTTGTGATTAACTATTTCATGTGGGGTCAGAAATCCTAATGTACATATGTATACATATAAGTATTAGTAATGTGAGTCACAAGCCGGGAGCGGGAATGTACTATCCAGACCATACATGCTTTTATACCTGCTCCTATTACATATTGTTCCATATAACTGTTCCCTATAACTCCTCCTCCCCTTCTGGATCGCTACCTTGTCGTGGTGAAGGGTCTTGTGTACTTTGATGAAGCTATGAACTATACCATGTAGGGTCAGCCAAGATGGGCAGGTCATGGCAGAGAGGTCAGACAAATTGTGGTGCACTGGAGAAGGAACTAGCAACCCACTCCAGTATCTTTCCTAAGAAAACTTTATGGACAGGCACAACCAGATATGGCACCAGGAGATGAGCCCTTTAGGTCAGAAGGTGCCTACCACATTACTGAGGAAGAGCAGAGGGCAAGTACAAGTAAGACCAGATCTAATTAGAGTGGTTGGGACAAAGCCAAAAGGACACCCAGCTGCGGATGTGTCTGGAGGGTAAGTAAAGTCCGCTGCTGCAAAGACCAATTCAGAATAGGTACCTCGAATGTTAGAACTATGAACCAAGGCAAACTGGATGTGGTCAAGAATGAGATGACAAGGCTAAACATTGATATCCTGGGAATTAGTGAACTTAAATGGAATGGAATGGGACATTTCACATCAGACAACCACCAGATCTTCTACTGTGGTCAAGAATCCCGCAGAAGAAATGGAGTAGCCATGCTAGTCAATCAAATAGTGGCCAAAGCAGTGCTTAGTTACAACCCAATAAATTACAGAATGATTTCAATTTGAATTCAAGGCAAGCCATTTACCTTCCCAGTAATCCAAGTCTATGCTCCAACCATGGATGCTGAAGAAGCTGAAGTTGTCCAGTTCTACGAAGATATTCAACACGTCATAGATATAACACCAAGAAAATATGGGCCCTATTAAATTCCAGCCTCGTAAATAAGAGGCTTCTACTTAAGCCCTACGTACTGCAAAGTTTCTCTAACTTACAATGCTATTAAATTAGCCCTGCTGCGAGCAACGTATGAGCTACGCAGCAGGGCCGTACGTATCTACACTGCGTAAATGTACATGAGGAGTGACAGCCTGCGAGATGATATCGCAGGCTCCCACTCCTCATCAAGTGCTGCGGGGGTCCTAAAAGGGACCTCCGCGGCAGTCCCCCACATAAGCATTGCCGTGGGGGGTACTCCAAACCCCCCCCAGGCACCTAAAATGAACCCCCCCTCAATGCGGGGGTCCCTGTCGGGACCCCCGAAGTGTCCTCACATGAACACCTTGCTGCAGGGGTCCATAGGAACCCCCGCAGCCCCCACACATTAACCCCTTGCAGCGGGGGTCCCCGATCGGCACTGATCAGGCCCCCGCTGCATTTAAAACTTTTAAATTCCCCGCCGCGGCTCCTTAAAGGGGCCGCGGCACACTATTAGCCAATCCCGGCCGCGGCACTTAAAATTAACCCCCCTCTATGCTGGGGGTCCCCATCGGGACCCCCGAAGTGTCCCCACATAAACCCATTGCAGGGGGGGTCCCCGATCTGCATAGATCAGGCCCCCCGCTGCATTTAAAACTTTTAAATTCCCCGCCGCGGCTCCTTAAAGGGACCGCGGCACACTATTAGCCAATCCCGGCCGCGGCACTTAAAATTAACCCCCCTCTATGCTGGGGGTCCCCATCGGGACCCCCGAAGTGTCCCCACATAAACCCATTGCAGGGGGGGTCCCCGATCTGCATAGATCAGGCCCCCCGCTGCATTTAAAACTTTTAAATTCCCCGCCGCGGCTCCTTAAAGGGACCGCGGCACACTATTAGCCAATCCCGGCCGCGGCACTTAAAATTAACCCCCCTCTATGCTGGGGGTCCCCATCGGGACCCCCGAAGTGTCCCCATATAAACCCCCTGCAGCGGGGGGCCCCGATCGGCACCGATCGTGACCCTGCTGCAATTCAATTTTAAATTTCCCGCCTCGCGGGTCCTCAAAGGACCGTAAAGGTCCTGAAAGGACTCGCACTAAAAATAATAACCCCAGGCAACTATAATTACCCCATTAACTCATGATGGTCAATCCAGACCACCATAAGGCCTAAATTAACCCATTAACTCATGGTGGTCAATCCAGACCACCATAAGACCTTAATTACCCCATTAACTCATGATGGTCAATCCAGACCACCATAAGGCCTAAATTAACCCATTAACTCATGGTGGTCAATCCAGACCACCATAAGGCCTAAATTAACCCATTAACTCATGGTGGTCAATCCAGACCACCATAAGGCCTAAATTAACCCATTAACTCATGGTGGTCAATCCAGACCACCATAAGACCTTAATTACCCCATTAACTCATGGTGGTCAATCCAGACCACCATAAGACCTTAATTACCCCATTAACTCATGATGGTCAATCCAGACCACCATAAGGCCTAAATTAACCCATTAACTCATGGTGGTCAATCCAGACCACCATAAGACCTAAATTAACCCATTAACTCATGGTGGTCAATCCAGACCACCATAAGACCTTAATTACCCCATTAACTCATGGTGGTCAATCCAGACCACCATAAGACCTTAATTACCCCATTAACTCATGATGGTCAATCCAGACCACCATAAGGCCTAAATTAACCCATTAACTCATGGTGGTCAATCCAGACCACCATAAGACCTAAATTAACCCATTAACTCATGATGGTCAATACAGACCAGCATAAGGCTCTATTTAACCCCATCAGTCCCATAAGGGTATATTATTACCATTATGGGCCTGTTACAACCCAACATTAACCACATAAGTGCCATGATGGTCCTCAAGGACCATCATGACACTAACTACAAACACTACACTATAACCCCCAATAAACCATTTAATCTAAACTAACCCCCCTCTACACTAATCTATTAACACTTACACTACCTACCTACACTACCTACCCCCTAATAAACCTCCCCAACACTCTAATTACAAAAAACAAAAAACCTACAGTACAAAAAACAAAAAAACCTACAGTACAGAAAACAAAAAAAAATTACACACCTGAAAAGGAAAGACAGATAAACACAATACAAAAATACATATAATACATTACATACATTACATACAATACATGACATTACATATAATATATTAAATATAATATATTAAATATAATATATTACATATAATACATTACATACATTACATACAATACATGACATTACATATAATATATTAAATATAATATATTAAATATAATATATTACATATAATACATTACATACATTACATACAATACATGACATTACATATAATATATTAAATATAATATATTAAATATAATATATTACATATAATACATTACATACATTACATACAATACATGACATTACATATAATATATTAAATATAATATATTAAATATAATATATTACATATAATATATTACATATAGTCCTAATCAAATACCCCCTATCTATCTAACATACAATCTATTTAATTTAAAATAAATCCTAACTATATCAAATACATCCCCCTATCTATCTAATATACAAAAAATCCTAACTACATACACAGACCCTTATTCTAAAATAAAATAAAATAATTACAGTCCTAACTACATACACAGACCCTAATTCTAAGCTAAAATCAATAAATTAAGACCACTTACCTTTAAGATGTTGCTTCAGATCACTAACCTATGGGTCAAACAAAAAAAAAAATTAGTACAAAACATTAACATCAAATAAATAAACATTATATACATTCTACATATTCAACTCACCTTTACAGCATGTCCAGTCACTGTTAAGCTCTTCCGGCGCGGCCCTGTTAAAAAAAAAAAACACAATACATGAATACATGAATACAATATATAAACAATAAATAAAATACACAAATAAACATCTAAATATACATTTAACTTACCTCCCCGCGATGTCCCCGGCCTTCTCTCCTTCAGCCCCGGCTGGGCCGCGGAACCATCCGCGCTCTAAAAAAAAATAAAAAAAAAACTAACGGAGGTCTGCACTGGCAGACCTCCCCGACGCTACTGAACCTCCCGGAGTCGTTTCCGGGAGGAAATTGGCATTGGCGGCTTGTGATTGGCTGAAAAAGCTGTCAGCCAATCAAAAGTCGTCAATGTAGGAGCCAATCAGGATGCGCAGATGTCTTCTACCAATCACTCCGTGGGGGTGTATCCCATAGTGATTGGCTGAAGGCATCTGAGCGTTGTGATTGGTTCCCATAAAGATAGACAAGTGTTTTAGCCAATCAGGGTGGGATATTGGGGTGTATCCCATCCTGATTGGCTCACACATTGACGACTTTTGATTGGCTGAAATTGATAGACAGCTTTTTCAGCCAATCACAAGCCGCCAATGCCAATTTCCTCCCGGAAACGACTCCGGGAGGTTCAGTAGCGTCGGGGAGGTCTGCCAGTGCAGACCTCCGTTAGTTTTTTTTCTTTTTTTTTTTTAGAGCGCGGATGGTTCCGCGGCCCAGCCGGGGCTGAAGGAGAGAAGGCCGGGGACATCGCGGGGAGGTAAGTTAAATGTATATTTAGATGTTTATTTGTGTATTTTATTTATTGTTTATATATTGTATTCATGTATTCATGTATTGTGTTTTTTTTTTTTAACAGGGCCGCGCCGGAAGAGCTTAACAGTGACTGGACATGCTGTAAAGGTGAGTTGAATATGTAGAATGTATATAATGTTTATTTATTTGATGTTAATGTTTTGTACTAATTTTTTTTTTTGTTTGACCCATAGGTTAGTGATCTGAAGCAACATCTTAAAGGTAAGTGGTCTTAATTTATTGATTTTAGCTTAGAATTAGGGTCTGTGTATGTAGTTAGGACTGTAATTATTTTATTTAATTTTAGAATAAGGGTCTGTGTATGTAGTTAGGATTTTTTGTATATTAGATAGATAGGGGGATGTATTTGATATAGTTAGGATTTATTTTAAATTAAATAGATTGTATGTTAGATAGATAGGGGGTATTTGATTAGGACTATATGTAATGTATTATATGTAATATATTATATTTAATATATTATATTTAATATATTATATGTAATGTCATGTATTGTATGTAATGTATGTAATGTATTATATGTAATATATTATATTTAATATATTATATTTAATATATTATATGTAATGTCATGTATTGTATGTAATGTATGTAATGTATTATATGTAATATATTATATTTAATATATTATATTTAATATATTATATGTAATGTCATGTATTGTATGTAATGTATGTAATGTATTATATGTAATATATTATATTTAATATATTATATTTAATATATTATATGTAATGTCATGTATTGTATGTAATGTATGTAATGTATTATATGTAATATATTATATTTAATATATTATATTTAATATATTATATGTAATGTCATGTATTGTATGTAATGTATGTAATGTATTATATGTAATATATTATATTTAATATATTATATTTAATATATTATATGTAATGTCATGTATTGTATGTAATGTATGTAATGTATTATATGTATTATTGTATTGTGTTTATCTGTCTTTCCTTTTCAGGTGTGTAATTTTTTTTTGTTTTCTGTACTGTAGGTTTTTTTGTTTTTTGTACTGTAGGTTTTTTGTTTTTTGTAATTAGAGTGTTGGGGAGGTTTATTAGGGGGTAGGTAGTGTAGGTAGGTAGTGTAAGTGTTAATAGATTAGTGTAGAGGGGGGTTAGTTTAGATTAAATGGTTTATTGGGGGTTATAGTGTAGTGTTTGTAGTTAGTGTCATGATGGTCCTTGAGGACCATCATGGCACTTATGTGGTTAATGTTGGGTTGTAACAGGCCCATAATGGTAATAATATACCCTTATGGGACTGATGGGGTTAAATAGAGCCTTATGGTGGTCTGTATTGACCATCATGAGTTAATGGGTTAATTTAGGCCTTATGGTGGTCTGGATTGACCATCATGAGTTAATGGGTTAATTTAGGCCTTATGGTGGTCTGGATTGACCATCATGAGTTAAAGGGTTAATTTAGGCCTTATGCTGGTCTGTATTGACCATCATGAGTTAATGGGTTAATTTAGGTCTTATGGTGGTCTGGATTGACCATCATGAGTTAATGGGTTAATTTAGGCCTTATGGTGGTCTGGATTGACCATCATGAGTTAATGGGTTAATTTAGGTCTTATGCTGGTCTGTATTGACCATCATGAGTTAATGGGTTAATTTAGGCCTTATGGTGGTCTGGATTGACCATCATGAGTTAATGGGTTAATTTAGGCCTTATGGTGGTCTGGATTGACCATCATGAGTTAATGGGTTAATTTAGGTCTTATGCTGGTCTGTATTGACCATCATGAGTTAATGGGTTAATTTAGGCCTTATGGTGGTCTGGATTGACCATCATGAGTTAATGGGGTAATTATAGTTGCCTGGGGTTATTATTTTTAGTGCGAGTCCTTTCAGGACCTTTACGGTCCTTTGAGGACCCGCGAGGCGGGAAATTTAAAATTGAATTGCAGCAGGGTCACGATCGGTGCCGATCGGGGCCCCCCGCTGCAGGGGGTTTATATGGGGACACTTCGGGGGTCCCGATGGGGACCCCCAGCATAGAGGGGGGTTAATTTTAAGTGCCGCGGCCGGGATTGGCTAATAGTGTGCCGCGGTCCCTTTAAGGAGCCGCGGCGGGGAATTTAAAAGTTTTAAATGCAGCGGGGGGCCTGATCTATGCAGATCGGGGACCCCCCCTGCAATGGGTTTATGTGGGGACACTTCGGGGGTCCCGATGGGGACCCCCAGCATAGAGGGGGGTTAATTTTAAGTGCCGCGGCCGGGATTGGCTAATAGTGTGCCGCGGTCCCTTTAAGGAGCCGCGGCGGGGAATTTAAAAGTTTTAAATGCAGCGGGGGGCCTGATCTATGCAGATCGGGGACCCCCCCTGCAATGGGTTTATGTGGGGACACTTCGGGGGTCCCGATGGGGACCCCCAGCATAGAGGGGGGTTAATTTTAAGTGCCGCGGCCGGGATTGGCTAATAGTGTGCCGCGGTCCCTTTAAGGAGCCGCGGCGGGGAATTTAAAAGTTTTAAATGCAGCGGGGGGCCTGATCTATGCAGATCGGGGACCCCCGCTGCAAGGGGTTAATGTGGGGGTGCTGCAGGGGTCCTGATAGAGACCCCTGCAGCATGGGGATGTGTATAGGGTGCAGGGGGGAGCCTCACGCTGCTGTCTCGGGCTGTTCCGAGGCAGCACGTAGAGGCTTTCGGATCCCTTGCGTGGACTTTTTGTCCACGTAGGGATTCTTACGATATGCGAGACTCGTGCATAGATTTAAGGCTACGTAGCTCTCTCGGAGCCTATTCTCGGCCATTTTCTCGCAGTCATATCGTAAAGCAGGCTGCGAGAGATTCGGTTCTCGCAAACAGCAGGAAAACTGCCTTTTGCGAGCACCGAGAGAACTACGAGGGAGAATTTAATAGGGCCCTATGTTACTATCATCATAGGAGATTGGAATGCCAAAGTAGGGAAGCAAAACACACCTGGAATAACTGACAAGTTTGGCCTTGGAGTACAAAATGAAGCAGGTCAGAGAATAGTAGAATTCTGTCAAGATAATTCTCTGGTTGTAGCAAACACCGTCTTCCAACAGCCTCCGAGACAACTCTACACATGAACATCACCAGATGGACAACATAGAAATCAGATTGACTATATACTTTGCAGCCAAAGATGGTGGAGCTCTATACAGTCAGCAAAAACAAGACCTGGAGCTGACTGTGGATCAGACCGTGAGCTTTTTATTGCAAAGTACAGCATTAAACTGAAGAAAAGAGGAAAAATCCTCAGACCAAGTAGATATGAAATAACTAATATCCCTTGTAAAGAATAGATTTATGGAACTAGACATGGAAGATAGAATGCCTGAAGAACTGTGGACAGAAATTTGCAACTTCATCAAGGAAATAGCAACAAAGAATATCCCTAAACAAGGGAAAAGTAAGAAGGCAAACTAGCTGTCTCATGAGGCTTTGAAAGTAGCTCAGAATAGAAGGAAAGCAAAGAGTAGTGGAGATATGAGAAGATTTATCCAACTGAATGCAGAATTCCAGAGGATAGCAAGAAGAGACAAGGAGACATTCTACACTGAGCTATGTAAATAGAAGAAGATTACCGAATGGGTAAAATAAGAGATCTCTTCAAGATTGGAAACCTTAAAGGCACCTTTTAATGCAAAAGTGATAAAAGACAAAAATGGTAGTGACTTAACAGAAGAAGATAAGATAAAGAAGAGATGGCAGGAATACACTGAAGATATATACAACAGTGATGACCTCAGAAGTTTGTCCAATTTGCTGGAGTCAGACATCTTGGAGAGTGAAGTGAGATGGGCCCTAGGGTGTCTTGCTAATAATAAGGCTGCAGGGGGTGATGGAATCCCAGCTGAACTATTCACAATCCTACAGGATGATGCTGTGAAAGTGTTACTTGCCTTAGGCCAACACATTTGGAAAACTCAACAATGGCCAATAGACTGGAAAAGGTCAGTCTACATCCCAATCCCAAAAAAAGACAGCGCCAAAAAGTGCTCCAATTATCAAACAATTGCACTCATTTCACATGCCAGCAATATAATGGTTAAAATTCTACAAACTCGACTCCAACAATATATGGACCAGAAACTACCAGATGTGCAAGCTGGGTTCTGCAGAGGAAGTGGCACAAGAGATCAAATTGCCAATGTCCCCTGGATAATAGAGAAAGCAAGGGAGTTCCAAAAAAACATTTACTTTTGCTTCATAAACTATTCTAAAGCCTTTGACTGCGTGGATCACAACAAAATGAGGCACGTTCCTAAAGAGATGGGATCATCTCATCCTCCTCCTGAAGGATCTTTCGACCAAGAAGCCACAGTCAGAACCGAACATGGGACAACAGAATGGTTCAAGATCTGAAAAGGTGTGCAACAAGGTTGTATATTATCTTATTTATTCAACTTATATGCAGAGTACATCATGCATAAGGCTGGACTGGATGAATACAAGCCGGAATCAATATTGTTGGAAGGAATATCAACAACCTCAGATATGCCGATGATACTACTCTGATGGCTGAAAGTGACGAGGAACTAAAGGACTTATTGATGAGGGTAAAAGAAGAGAGTGCAAAAGCTGGGCTGCTGCTCAATGTCAAAAAGACGAAGATCATGGCAATCGACAATGACACTTCCTGGCAAATAGATGGGGAAGTAGTGGAGGCAGTGACTGATTTTATTTTTCTTGGATCCAAGATCTCTGCAGATGGTGACTATAGTCATGAAATTAAAAGATGTTTGCTTCTGGGGAGGAAAGCTATGGCAGGCTTGGACAAGCTAGTAAAAAGTAAAGATATTAAACTATCAACAAAGGTCAGCATAGTTAGAACTATAGTATTCCCAGTAGTAACATACTGATGTGAGAGCTGGACCATAAAGAAATCTGAGCGCCGTAGAATTGACGCCTTTGCATTGTATTATTATAAGCTGTTTTAATCAATAATATTTAACAACATATATTCCTGACTGTACTAAATTGAATATGATAAATAAGGACCTACAGGACGCAGCATAGTTTACCATCCCTGCAATATACAGTACACACGTATTTACAGTCAAAGAAATGCCATGTCTCTTTTCTCATAGCTGGATTAGCTAGACCCAAATAGCAAAGCATTGTATAGTGTAGTTTAATGCAGTGCAGTATAGTATAGTGTTGTATAATATTGTATAGTTTAGTTATACATACTATTGATAGTATAGTGTAGTATAAAAGTTTTTTTGTTGTTGCAGTTTTTAGTCATTTCGGACTCTCAGTGACCTCATGGACCATAACACACCAGGCACATCTTTATGTCCATGGCCATGCTAATCCCCTTGCTAATCCAGATATACTCGAATGGGTTGCCAGTTCCTTCTCCAGTGGGTCACAGCATACAGCTCCTGGTATTCCTAGGTGGTTTCCCATCCTGACCCGTACAGTAACCATAGTGTAGTATATATATCACATATATAGTTGTGGATCTTGCGATGTTGGTGACGTTTATGATGTTGGTAATGCAATTGCGGCACTCGCATATCGAGGGCCGTCTGAGAGCCTCGCAAAGCGAGCAGTTGAAGCATGCAGGACTTAGACTGCAATGAGCACCAAAGGTGCTCATTGCAGGGCTCATGATGAGCGCCACAGGTGCTCAGCACGAGGCCCAGGCGTTACCAACACCCGGCGGGGGCTGCAATGAGCACCGAAGGGCCCCCCAGGGCTCGCATCACCCCAGTACCTAGTTCCTGCCAGTGGAGGGTTCGTGATGAGCACATCCAGGCCGCCCGGGCTCTCAACAGCCTGCAGTACTTGGTTCCTGCCAGTAGCTCAAGTAAGTACCTGGATACAACCCTGCCAGCAGCAACGCACCCTGTCGAATGCGCGGCATGATCCAGAAAGTAGTTATGGCCGAAGGACGAGACACAGGAGAGGGGGAAAGGTGAAACAGGGGAGGGAGAGGGGGAAAGGTAGAGGGGAAAGGAGACACAAGGGGGAGGGAGAGGGGGAAATGAGACAAGGGTGAAGGAGACACAGGGGAGGCAGAGGGAAGAAAGGGAGAGGTAGAATGGAGGTACAGGAGAGGGAGAGGGGGAAAGGAGACACAGGAGAGGGAGGGGGAAAGGAGAAACAGGGGAGGGAGAGGGGGGAAAGGGAGAGAGGTAATGGAGACACAAGGGGGGGAAGGGAGAGGGGGAAGTACACACAGGGGAAAGGAGCAACAGGAGAGGGAGAGGGGGCAAAGGAGACACAGGGGAGGGAGATGGAGGGAAAGGAGACACAGGGGAGGGAGAGGGAGGAAAGGGAGAGGGAGAAATGAGGTACAGGAGAGGGAGAGGGGGTGAAGGAGACACAGGGGAGGGAGAGGGGTGGAAAGGAGACACAGCGGAAGGATAGGGTGGAAAGGGATAGGGAGAAATGAGGCAAAGGAGAGGAAGAGGGCAAAATGAGACACAGGGGATAGAGGGGGAGGGGAAGGAGACACAGGGGAGGGAGAGGTGGGGAAAAGACACAGGGCAGGCGCTGGGAGGGGCTTGCGATGAGCGCCAAAGGCACTCATCGCGAGGCCCGCAAGTTACAGGGGGAAGAGCCAAGCATTGTCTGGCAATCAGTATTGCCAGCTTTCAAATTTTATTCCTGTCATTTTTGACAGGCAATTTGCTAGTACAGTAAAACCCCCGTTATCTGGCACCCACGGGGACTCCATATTGCTGGATAAGGGTAGTTGCAGATTAATCGGGAGTCCCCAAATGTAAGGGTCTAAATGGCCCTTAAATCCCCCCAAAACTCTCAAAATGCCTTTAAAACGCATAAGCACCTAAAATGGGCCATTTAGGCCCAGAAAAAAATATTTAGAAAAAAAGTTATTTTAGGTGGAGGAAAGAAAAATAAAAAATAAAAATAATGTGGTTGCATAAGTCTGCACACCCTCTTATAACTGGGGATGTAGCTGTGTTCAGAATTAAGCAATCACATTCCAAATCGTGTTAAATAGTAGTCAGCATACACCTGCCATCATTTAAAGTGCCTCTGATTAACCCTAAATAAAGTTCAGCTGCTCTAGTTAATCTTTCCTGAAATTTTCTTAGTCGCATCCCACAGCAAAAGCCATGGTCCACAGAGAGCTTCCAAAGCATCAGAGGGATCTCATTGTTAAAAGGTATCAGTCATGAGAAGGGTACAAAAGAATTTCCAAGGCATTAGATATACCATGGAACACAGTGAAGACAGTCATCATCAAGTGGAGAAAATATGGCACAACAGTGACATTACCAAGAACTGGAGCTCCCTCCAAAATTGATGAAAAGACGAGAAAAAAAATGGTCTGGGAGGCTTCCAAGAGGCCTACAGCCACATTAAAGGAGCCACATCACCAAAAGAACACCATACCCACAGTGAAGCGTGGTGGCAGCATCATGCTTTGGAGCTGTTTTTTTTCAGCTGGAACTGGGGCCTTAGTTAAGATAAAGGGAATTATGAACAGTTCCAAATACCAGTCAATATTGGCACAAAACCTTCAGGCTTCTGCTAGAAAGCTGAACATGAAGAGGAACTTCATCTTTCAGCATGAAACGACCCAAAGCATACATCCAAATCAACAAAGGAATGGCTTCACCAGAAGAAGATTAAAGTTTTGGAATGGCCCAGCCAGAGCCCAGACCTGAATCCGATTGAAAATCTGTGGGGTGATCTGAAGAGGGCTGTGCACAGGAGATGCCCGCGCAATCTGACAGATTTGAAGTGTTTTTGCAAAGAAGAGTGGGCAAATCTTGCCAAGTCAAAATGTGCCATGCTGATAGCCTCATACCCAAAAAGACTGAGTGCTGTAATAAAATCAAAAGGTGCTTCAACAAAGTATTAGTTTAAGGGTGTGCCTACTTATGCAACTATATTATTTTATTTTTTATATTTTTTCTTCCCTCTACCTAAAAGATTTCAGTTTGTTTTTCAATTGAGTTGTACAGTTTATAGGTCACATTAAAGGTGGAAAAAGTTCTGAAATGATTTATCTTTGTCTCATTTTTTTACAGCACAGAAACCTGACATTTTAACATGGGTGTGTAGACTTTTTATATCCACTGTAAGTGTACAGCCTGTATAACAGTGTAAATTTGCTGTCCCCTCAAAATAACTCAACACACAGCAATTAATCTAAACCGTTGGCAACAAAAGTTCGTACACCCCTAAGTGAAAATGTCCAAATTGGGCCCAAAGTGTCAATAGTTTGGGTGGCCACCAATATTTTCCAGCACTGCCTTAACCCTCATGGGCATGGAGTTCACCAGACCTTCACAGGTTGCCATTGGAGTCCTCTTCCACTCCTCCATGATGACATCATGGAGCTGGTGGATGTTAGAGACCTTGAACTGGCCCACCTTCTGTTTGAGGATGCCCCAAAGATGCTCAATAGGGTTTAGGTCTGGACACATGCTTGGCCAGTCCATCACCTTCACCTTCAGCACAGTGGCCAAGACCATACAGCAGTTTTACAGGACAGGTTCTACTCAGAACAGGCCTCGCCATGGTCGACCAAGGAAGTTGAGTTCACGTGGTCAGCATCATATCCAGAGTTTGTCTTTGGGAAATAGACGTATGAGTGCTGCCAGCAATGCTGCAGAGGTTGAAGGGGTGGGGGGTCAGCCTGTGATACGCCGCCCACTGCATCAAACTGGTCTGCATGTCCCAGAAGGAAGCCTCTTCTAAAGATGATGCACAAGAAAGCCTGCAAACAGTTTGCTGAAAACAAGCAGACTAAGGACATAGATTACTGGAACCATGTCCTGTGGTCCGATGAGACCAAGATAAACTTATTTGGTTCAGATTGTGTCAAGCGTGTGTGGCACCAACCAGGTGAGGAGTACAAAGGTACAAAGGAGTAGTGTCTTGCCTACAGTCAAGCATGGTGGTGGGAGTGTCATGGCCTGGGCCTGCATGAGTGCTGTCGGCACTGGGGAGCTGCAGTTCATTGAGGTAACCATGAATGCCAATATGTACTGTGACATACTGAAGCAGAGCATGATCCCCTCCCTTCAGAGACTGGGCGCAGGGCATTATTCCAACATGATACTGACCCCAAACACACCTCCAAGAAGACCACTGCCTTGCTATAGAAGCTGAAGGTAAAGGTGATGGACTGGCCAAGCATGTCACCAGACCAAAACCCTGTTGAGCATCTATGGGGCATCCTCAAATGGAAGGTCTCTAACATCCACCAGCTCTGTGATGTCATCATGGAGGAGTGGAAGAGGACTCCAGTGGCAACCTGTGAAGCTCTGGGGAACTCCATGCCCATGAGGGTTAAGGCAGTGCTGGAAAATAATGGTGGCCACACAAAATATTGACACTTTGGGCACAATTTGGACATTTCCACTTAGGGGTGTACTCACTTTTGTTGCCAACTGTTTTGACATTAATGGCTGTGTGTTGAGTTATTTGCAGGGGACAGCAAATTTACACTGTTATACAGGCTGCACACTTACTACTTTACATTGTAGCAGAGTGTAATTTTTTCAGTGTTGTCACATAAAAAGATATAATAACATATTTACATAAATGTGAGGGGTGTACTTCTGTGAATCTTCATTTTTGGGTGGATCAGAAAGGCAGATTGATAACTCAATATGACAAACAATAATGCTAGTTTACTGCAGGAAAATGCAATGTTTAAATATAATTTAATGTAAAAAAAATACTTGTTTGTAACTGTAATTTTTAATTATACCAGATTGGGTCACTGAAAATATACCCAACTTTCAGACTCAATTATCTAACACTTCCACTCAAAATGCTTAACAACAAATAGTTGCTAATATGTCTAATTACATGTGGAGATCATTTCTACAGTAACTGGGACATTCGATGTTGAAGGAGAGACCCCAGGAATCTGTGCTGCACGTTATAGCTGAGTTAATGGGATCTGTTTTTAGACCCCAGCCTCAGATAGGTCAGACCCTCTGCCCGTGCTGCCAAGTTATGCCAGAGGAATGTTCCGCATCTGAGCTCCAGAGAGGGGCTGAGAACAGAAACACTGGCTGCTTCTCCCCAGGGAGATAAATACCCAAACACAACAGGACAGTGGGCTCCACACATGTCCGCACAGTGTGTGCGCCTGCCACTGGGCGTGAGCGTCCCACAACATGGAGAGCAACTTAAATTTATATAATTCTGTATTTAAAAACCTACTGAAGAACTTGACTTGATAATGTGCACTATTGTTTACAAACTTTATAGGCTTATCTAAGTATGGGTTATGAATGCATCTGATAGAGGAGTATCAGTAGTGTATGGAAACATTTTTTTGCATGCAAAAATACCAACATTTACAAACTCGCCCTGAGGTTTGTTAAATCTTTTCTGTTTGCAAGCTGAGGCTTTTGTTAGTCGACACTCCTGAAAATCCCTGCTAAGATTAGAATAAAATTCATAATTCATTTTGGCCAATTAGGAAAAAGCAGTCCTGTGTTGCAAAGCAGTCTAGGATATGTAGTCTCTCTCTATAAATATTCTAGTGCTCTGATTCAGTTGTGAGCTCAGATCCCACCCAAACATGTGATTCCATCCTGCAGCAAGTTCTTCCTTTAAAAGGTCAAACTCAGTACCTGGCTGCTTTCCTCTGCATACTTGGTTATGTAAGCTCCCTGTGGGTGTGCAAACCTGGATTTTACTTTCCTGCCTATAACTTTGTAAGTACACTGAACTTCTATAATACACATGTTTTTCTGATAATCACTGCCTGTTTCTTACCAAACATTTGAAACCCAGGAAACATATATATATACTTTAAATAAATAAATAAAACCATTGGATTTAATTTGTATTTAATGGCAGCATACATTTTGCCTTGGTTCCTAACAGGATCAGAAAACTGAGAGGAATAAGGGGAGCCTTGGATTGTGATGTGACCATATTCTGTTATTAGGGGACATTTCTTCATACTCCAGATAAAAAGGCTTATTTCAGAGTGAACAAATGCCATAAAGTCTACTAATCCAAGTTGGGCATTAACATTTAACACTAGTAATAGCATTTTGATAACATTTTTGAATCAGGGAATTAAGTGCTAATTAAGTCTCAAGGGACACTTTGAGAATAACAATATCAGCTGTTATACTGGTACAAGTTAAAGTGACACAGCGGAGGTTCTAAATATGGTATAATTCCAAAATATAGGTAATCAAGATGATACTATTAACTGAATGTTATTAAAATCATTATTATTATTATTATTTATTTGTACCACGCCAACATATTAGGTTTAGGGGAAAACAATGTTAACATATTGCAAAATAATGGAAGGTCCTGTCTTGGAGTTCGTAGAATGCAGGGCCCATAGTGGTTTTACCAAAGCACCATGAGAGACTGAAAACTTGCATACTTACAATCTAAATGCATTTTTCTACAGTAAACTAATACTGAAGTTTGCCATTTTGAGCTGGCAATCAGTCTTCCATCTACATACCAAAATGTATATCTTTAGTTTATCTTGTAATTGCCGCTTCGTACTAAACCTCGAAATAGTGGATTTTTTGAGCTCCAAACTCCATTAAATCCTCACTCAGCGCTCTCCGTAAAGTGCTAAATTGATCATTTTATCGACATAGCGCTCAGACAGTGCTATGGCGATAAAATGCCCCGTTTATTGCTTTTTCACATAGTTCTCCTGCAGGCAGGAATACATATGGAGCGCTAAACAGGGTATTGCTGTAATAATATTTATAAATGTTCCTTATAATTAAATTCAGAGTCCGTTTTAATTCTTCACAGTTCAGAAAGTCTTCTCAGACATTGTTTATTTTTCTTGGATCCCACCCTCTCCCCCAGAGGGTCTGTATAGATAAGCAGAGGGAAGGGGTGAGGAAAAAGCAGAAGGAAAACAGACCCCTCCCCAGCCATGCCCTAAATAATAATTATTTGGGATTATTTTCTTATTTAAAGGGGCAGGATAAAGGTGTAGAAAAGTACACATATTAAACATTTTGAGTCAAAGTGTTAGATAACGTATTCCTAAAGGATTTCAAGCATAAATTCCCTGCAAATCTCCCCTCTGGAAGTAACTGTATTTAAAGTGATTAATTAACTCACACGGTGAGAATAAGCAGAAAGAGCATGCCCACATGCTATAGATCAGAATAATGATAAGACTTAATTGTAACCATGACTAATATTATTTATCCATATGGGCATGCTCCTGTGTTTATCACACTGACGCTGTGAGAGATAAGTAATCAGATGAGATAAAGTCATGAAGAGAATTTTTTTTACATAAATTATGCTTAAAATCTCTAACTTTCAACTCAATTATCTAACATTTACCTTCAAATTTGAGTATGTATTATATATAATGATATGTATTTATAACTAGCGCCTTTGCTGTGTTCCATTATATTATAAACAACCCCTCAGATTTTGGCAGGTCAATGTTATAGCTCAGAAGTGTTACAGGACCCCCCGCCCCCCCATCCCAGGCCCACCCTTTCTGGATCCTGCGCTGGTCAGACCCCTCCCTGGCTCTCACGCCGTGGGCTGACCGTGGCCTTTTCACAGGGAAATAGTACAAAGTGGCCACTGGGGACCACCCCGCCCGCCCCAAACATCCCCTGGAATGCTGTTTATACAGGGAAGCAGCGGATCTAGGGAGGGAGTGGTGCGATAGTCTGCAGGAAATGCTGAGCGAGAAACGTACTGCTGCGTAATTAATGGGTGTGATACTCTGTTGGGAACCTGTGACACTCATCGAAAACATTATTTGTCTCCAAAAAGCACAACTTAATTATTTGTTTGCATGACAAAAGAGGGATCTGAATCTTAGTAAATTTACATTATATCTACAGCACAGACTGATAAATTATCCTCCTGCCTCAAATCCTTCAAAACCGCACTAAAAACGCTTGTTTAAAGAAGCTTCAGCCTTAATATACCCAGATCACCCTATACCTCACCCCTACCATTTAGACTGTAAGTTTGTGAGTTTTCAGGCTTGTTTTGGTGCTTTAGGGAAATATGTACATTTGATTGTAATCACAATAACAAGCCCCTCCATCTTTTGCAATGTGTTAAAACTGTTTGTACTTAACCCTGTATTGCGCTGAGGAATATGTTGGTGCATTACACATAAAGGATAATAATGATTTAGCCAATGAAAGAAGGGGGGGGGGGAGAAGAGAGGGGAGAGAGAGAGAGAAAGAGGGGAGAAAAGGAGGAGAGAGGATAGAGAGTTAGAGTGAAAGAAAGAGAAGAGATAGAGAAGTGGGAGAGAGATAAGATAGAGAGAGGAAAGAAAGAAAAGGGAGGGAGAAGAGAACAGGAGAAGGAGTAGAGAGTCGTAGAGAGAGAATGAACAGTGGGACAGAGATAGAGAGAGGGAGAAAGAAAGACAGGAGATAGAGTCAGAAAGAGGGGGAAAGGAGGAGAGGGAGAAAAGAGACAGAGGGAGAAATAATAAGGCAAGGGCCTGATGCAGCAGGTGCAAAGCTCTGAGGACCCACAACAGGGTAGGAGCCCTCTGTACTGGCTGGGGCCAGGAGTAAATATTTATTAGGGGAGAGGAGCAGATAAATATTTTTGATAGAATTATAATCTGATGACCTCAGGGGTGATCTGACCATAGACTATAGATTCTTGCTTTTTTTAATTGGATAGAGAGGATTCAGGGGGCAATTATTGCCCCCCCCCCCCCCATCTATCAGCTCCATTAATAGGCAAGAAACTGACCCCACAGACACTATAGTGCAATGGCTGAAGGCTGAGGTGTCTATTTGCTATTTGTCTATTTGCTCATTCAAGTGCGATTCGGCACAGAGCATATTTTTTTTACAGAAGTTTTTAGTTAGAGAAGACCTTGCTTTTGGATAGATGTTCACCAACTAAAAACTTCTGTAAAAAAATATGCTCTGTGCTTAAATAGAGCCATATGCAATTGGCCAAATCACATTTGAATGAGGCCCTATATTAGACCGTGGTTGACTCGCTTCAGAATATGTTGGTGCTTTACAAATAAAGGATAATAGTGCGGTCTCAACAAAGCTTAGTGAATCTACCCCATAAAGTTAAGGCCATACACAGAGATTTTTTTTTGCGCTATAAATAACTGCCTTTTGGGCACTGGGTACAGAATAACCATCCAAAACATAAACTTAATTTCCCTGTAAATAATAATCACAGTGTGCTTGAGTTCACTAGATATTGAGTAATTCAGTGATTGTGGCCAACATTTATGTAAGAGGGACCTGGAGGCAAATATGGCAATTATACAATCTACATTTATTAACTTTAATTGAACATTTATAAAAAAAAGAAAAAAAAGGGATCCAAACCGGCCAAATTGCAGAGAGGAGGGTGTGGGAGTCTGAAAATACGTTAGTTTTTTCCATTAAAAAATATTCAACTACATTTTAGACTATAATATCCTACATCTTCTCTCTCTCTCCCTCTGTCTCACTCTTGCTCTCGCTCTCTCTTGCTCTCTCTCGCTCTTCCTCTCACTCTCTCTCTCGCTCTTCCTCTCGCTCTCTCTTTCGCTCTCTCTTTCGCTCTGTCTCTCTGTCTCTCTCTCGCTCTCTCTCGCTCTTCCTCTCGCTCTCTCTCTGTCTCTCTCTCGCTCTTCCTCTCGCTCTCTCTCGCTCTCTCTCTCGCTGTCTCTTTCTCTCGCTCTCTCTTTCGCTCTCTCTCTGTCTCTCTCTCTCTCTCTCGCTCTCTCTCGCTCTTCCTCTCGCTCTCTCGATCTCTCTCTTGCTCTCTCTTGCTCTCCCTTGCTCTCTCTCTCTCTCTTGCTCTCCCTCGCTCTCTCTGTCGCTCTCTCTCTCGCTCAATCCCTCTCTCTCTTTCTCACTCTCTCGCTCGCTCTCTCTCCTTCTCTCTCTCTCTCTCTCGCTCTCTCTTTCTTTCTCTCTCTCTCTCTTTCTCTCTCTCTTTCTCTCTCTCTCTCTCTCTCTCTCTCTCGCTCTCTCTTTCTTGCTCTCTCTCTCTCGCTCTCCCTCTCTCTCTCTCTTGCTCTCTCGCTCTCTTTCTCTGTTTTGCTCTCCTTCGCTCTCTCTCTCTTGCTCTCTCTCTTTCACTCTCCCTTGCTCTCTCTGGCTCTCTCTCTCTCTCTCTTCCTCTTGCTCTCTCTCGCACCCTCTCTCTCTCTCGCTCTATCTCTTGCTCTCCCTTTCTTTCGTTCTCTCTCGCTCTCGCGCTCTCTCTCTCTCGCCCTTTCTCGCTCTCGCTCTCTCTCTCTTCCTCCTGCTCTCTATCACTCTCTTGCTCATTCTCACGCGCTCTCTTTCTCTCTCTCGCTCTCCTTTGCTCTCTCTCTCTTGCTCTCTCTCTCTCTCTCTCTCGCTCTCTCTCTCGCGCTCTCTTTCGCTCTCTCTCTAGTAACAAGTTTGTATTAGCTGGTCATACATTGCTTTACATGTGACTAATATGCTGGAAAAGACATGAAAATACTAATTTATCTGCTGCAAAGCAGCCCATTCTCCAAATCACCAGTAAATACAGAAAAAAAAGGAACCAAAACTATATTTTTATCGTGCAAGGTGGGTGTTTGCATGCCCTTTAGTGATATAGCTATCTCCTTCCTATTTTATAGCCTTGCACACTCCCAGCCTGCACAGGGTGGGGGTCCCAAGTCCTTCCAGACAGTCCCCATTCCTGATCACACCTTCTACATCCCTAAGAAACAAGTCCCATATTCATGGCATGGTTACTGGACAATGCTGGGCTTTGTTCCCTGAGGCGGGTGGGCAGTCAGGCTCGCACAGAGGCCTCACGAGTCCCCACGCCTTGCTGCTCGATTTAACCCCTCTCCTGCCTGTAATATATAGTTACACTTGCAGTAATTTACATGTAATATGCCTCCTGGCCTGGGATCCAGTGCCCATAGGAACAGTAATACAATGGAAAACAGAAATATAATAATACTAGCGACTTGCCCGTCAAAAAATGATGGTCAATAAAATTTGAAGCCATGGAAATGCTGTTTGAGACATAATTGAAACCGTTTTATACTGTGAGGACCTTTGGTGCTCATTGCGAGGCATGCAATGAGCGCTGAAGGCGCTTAGCGCAAGCCTCGCAATGAGCGCCGGTCCTCGGTGCTCATTGTGAGGCTTGCGCTAAGCGCCTTCAGCGCTCATTGCATGCCTCGCAATGAGCGCCTTTGGCGCTCATTGCGAGCCTCTAATGTTGTGTACTTTTGGTCCTCTGAGAGAAATATATTTTTCTATGTATATGTAGTTAAGTAATAATTAATGATTTATTCAATTAATTAATTAATTATTAATTATTTATGCAATCAATTAATATACTTTTATTATTTATAATTGATATATGCAGCGAGCAATAGGCTGAAGAGCTAACAATCTGTGTGTATTTTCCGTCTGCATAGAATATACATTGTGAGTGTTGGTGCCCTGCTTATAAAGTGTAATGAATGCTCCAAGTGTGCATTCTAAATAGGCTGCGTGCGCGAGGTAAAGCCATTGGTTTATTGTGTAAAGCGGCATTGTATAATCGTAATGTTATTAATGTGGTACGCGTCTCGTGAGTATTTTCCTGCTTTTCTAATAGTGTATGTTGTAGGTCGTAAAGTGCTACGCGGTTTGCAGTGTTTTGCGCGGTCCGGGGTCATGTAGCCTCGTTTTCATTTTTTCCGTTGCCCATTTTTTTCCTTGCTTAGGCGAATTTCGTGTAGCGAAAATCGTCTAAATCGTCTAAATCTCAATCACAGACGTCCTGGCTGTTGCCCCATGCTGTCTGTGATGTTTTTGGATGTATTTAGTGTGTTTGTCGGGTTTTTGGTTCGGCCGCTATTCTCGTAATTTTTTGCGTCTCGTATTTTTTTTTCTAAGTCCCTCTAAGTGATCCGAGTTTACCGGTTCGCCTCGCGTAGGCCTTTGGTGCTCATTTCCTAAGTGCTCTGAGTTTAATGGCTCGCCGGGGGCTCGTAGTTAGACAATTATAATATGTTATAGTAACTAATACCAACGATATTAGTGATTCCAATTGGATAAGGACACCACCCAATGTGGATTTATACTATGGGGAGAAGAAAGACATGTAAACAGAGGTAGAAAGTCTCCAGAACGCCAGGGGTGGCGTCTGGAGTACGTGCTCCCGTCTAAGATCACTAGAATCAGTATTTACACAGAGTGACACGTCTGTCACGTGCAGGATAGAGGAGACCTCCGAGTCCTCTGTAATCTCTTTCCTGCACAGAGAGGTCTGGCCTATTAAAGGGAAGTCCTGCATTTTCTAGGAAGGTTTTAGAAGGCACCAAAAGGAGTGATCTGCAGATTAGCAAATGTATTTTCCTGAGCAAGTAGATAGATTTTATTGCTTATACATCCAGGTCATATGTCGCAGGGGTGGAGAGAGCAGCTCTACATATAGCCCTAAGTCACATAGTATTATTATTACTATTTATTTACTCTACTCCTCTTACACACTGTGATAAGTTACAGACTAAGGACTGCAGGGATAGCCACTCATTCCACAAATTGTGACTGTGTGACAAGTTACAGATTAAGGACTAAGGAGAGAAACACTGACTCCACCCTGCCTACACACCTTGACTATATGGCAAGTTACAGACTGCACACTATGACTGTGTGAAAAGTTACAGACTAAGGACTACCCCATATAAGCAATGTAAGACTTCATAGAGAGCTGCTCGCTCCACCTCCTCTGACACATCACAACTGTGTGACAGGTTACAGACTAAGGACTATGGTGAGAGTGGCTCTCTCCGTCCTCCTACTCACTGTGACTGTGTGACAAGTTACAGACTAAGGACTGTGGTGAGAGCGTCTCTCTCCATCCTCTTACTCACTGTGTCCGTGTGACAAGATACAGACTAAGAACTACCATGTGCAATGTGACTATATGACAGGTTACAGACTAAGGACTGTGGTGAAAGCTGCTCACTCCATTCTCCTACTCACTGTGACTGTGTGACAAGTTACAGACTAAGGACTGTGGTGAAAGCTGCTCACCCCATCCTCCTACTCACTGTGTCAGTGTGACAAGATACAGACTAAGGACTACCCCATATACTGCAATGTAACTATATAACCAGTTACAGACTAAGGACTGTGGTGAGAGCAGCTCTCTCCATCCTCCTACTCACTGTGTTGTGTGACAAGTTACAGACTAAGGACTAACTCATTTGTGCAATGTGATTATATAACAGGTTATAGACTAAGGACTGTGGTAAGAGCATCTCTCTCCATCCTCCTACTCACGGTGTCTGTGTGATAAGTTACAGACCAAGGACTACCCCATGTGTGCAATGTGACTATATGACAGGTTACAGACTAAGGACTGTGGTGAGAGCGCCTCTCTCCATTCTCCTACTCATGGTGACTGTGTGACAAGTTACAGACTAAGGACTGCATGGAAAGCCACTCATTCCATCAGTCCTATACAAAACTTTTAGATGTTTCACTGTTATACACATTCATTCTTTACTGAGAGCTTCTTACAACTTTAGATCAGAAGGGTGTCCTTGTAAATTAATGTAATAATCCTAATGAAAGCACTGGCAGTTGTAGCTGCACACTCCTATTGTTCAGATAGACATTTCCTTAAAGACTCCTCCAATTCAGGAAGCTCACCAGCTGAAAAAAAAATAGGTAGCTTCCAGTGCTACGTGCCTTTATAAAAAAGGTAATATATTAGAGGCTATTTTATTATTTTTCCTCTAAAAACATTGTGCCTATTTCCAAGAGCAGTCTTCAAATAGAATATTTTAAATCCAGGAGCCCAGAGATGTCAGACTCCAGAGTCACATTTGCAGTGATACAGTTTAACAACAATCTCATATACACTGTAGTTACAAGGATTGTTACATTGTAGTGATACAGTTTAACAACAATCTCTGATACACTGTAGTTACAAGGATTGTTACATTGCAGTGATACAGTTTAACAACAATCTCATATACACTGTAGCTACAAGGATTGTTACATTGCAGTGATACAGTTTAACAACAATCTCATATACACTGTAGCTACAAGGATTGTTACATTGCAGTGATACAGTTTAACAACAATCTCATATACACTGTAGCTACAAGGATTGTTACATTGCAGTGATACAGTTTAACAACAATCTCATATACACTGTAGCTACAAGGATTGTTACATTGCAGTGATACAGTTTAACAACAATCTCATATACACTGTAGTTACAAGGATTGTTACATTGCAGTGATACAGTTTAACAACAATCTCTGATACACTGTAGCTACAAGGATTGTTACATTGCAGTGATACAGTTTAACAACAATCTCATATACACTGTAGTTACAAGGATTGTTACATTGCAGTGATACAGTTTAACAACAATCTCATATACACTGTAGTTACAAGGATTGTTACATTGCAGTGATACAGTTTAACAACAATCTCATATCCACTGTAGTTACAAGGATTGTTACATTGCAGTGATACAGTTTAACAACAATCTCATATACACTGTAGTTACAAGGATTGTTACATTGCAGTGATACAGTTTAACAACAATCTCATATACACTGTAGTTACAAGGATTGTTACATTGCAGTGATACAGTTTAACAACAATCTCATATACACTGTAGTTACAAGGATTGTTACGTTGCAGTGATACAGTTTAACAACAATCTCATATACACTGTAGTTACAAGGATTGTTTCATTGTAGTGATACAGTTTAACAACAATCTCATATACACTGTAGTTACACGGATTGTTTCATTGTAGTGATACAGTTTAACAACAATCTCATATACACTGTAGTTACAAGGATTGTTACATTGCAGTGATACAGTTTAACAACAATCTCATATACACTGTAGTTACAAGGATTGTTACATTGCAGTGATACAGTTTAACAACAATCTCATATACACTGTAGTTACAAGGATTGTACATTGCAGTGATACAGTTTAACAACAATCTCATATACACTGTAGTTACACGGATTGTTTCATTGTAGTGATACAGTTTAACAACAATCTCATATACACTGTAGTTACAAGGATTGTTACGTTGCAGTGATACAGTTTAACAACAATCTCATATACACTGTAGTTACAAGGATTGTTTCATTGTAGTGATACAGTTTAACAACAATCTCATATACACTGTAGTTACACGGATTGTTTCATTGTAGTGATACAGTTTAACAACAATCTCATATACACTGTAGTTACAAGGATTGTTACATTGCAGTGATACAGTTTAACAACAATCTCATATACACTGTAGTTACAAGGATTGTTACATTGCAGTGATACAGTTTAACAACAATCTCATATACACTGTAGTTACAAGGATTGTACATTGCAGTGATACATTACACATGTATTGTTATCAGCACAAAAGAAAACAAGACAATCGGTTTTAATATTATACTCCATTCAGATTTACCTTAGTGACAAAATAATTGCTTTATATGGTTCCCTGGTGGTCCAGTGGTTAGGAATCAGTGCTTTCACCGCCATTCGATTCCAGCCAGGGATCAAATTGGTCATATCACCCTGAAGCCATGCAGGGCTGGGCCTGGTCAGTACTTGGTTGGGAGACCCCCTAAGAATATGAGGAGCTGTATGCTATTTCCCACTGGAGTAGGAACTGGTAACCCATTCCAGTATATCTGCCATGAATACCAAGTGGTTCAGCATGGTGTGTTATGGTCACAGAGAGTCGGACACAACTGAACAATGCAAGCACACATAATTACTTTATTCTGTATACAAAAAAATACTGTATATCAAGAGTTTTAATTTCAAATAGGAGCAAGGGTCCAGTTATTGCAGAAAGGAAAAATAAATATAATAAATAATTATTCATAAGGAAAATAATTATATATACTTAATAATCATTCAATTAGAATATACATAAATATACAGTTTGTTGTTTTTAAACATTTTAAGTGTTGAGCGTAAAAGTTTTGTAATTTATAAATTAGTAAAGATTTTCCCTCTTTGTAATTAACTTTATCAACAATGACTAATTAACTTTCAAAGTGTGGGTGAAAAGCAGGAAGAGCATTCCCAGTTGATAAATGAGCATAATAACATATGTGTATAAATATCATTGTCTCTGTTATCATCTACCTGAACAATGGGAATGTGGCAGCCAAAACTATGAGGACTAATGGAAAGTTCATTTGTATACAAAAACACAACCTCCTTAGAGAGCGGGAAAAAAAATCGACGAAAGAAGATAAAAAATGTAATAAATGATTGCATAAAATATTTTAGGTGTTATTTTTTTTTTATTTGCTTTCTATATATGTTTTGTACATTATGAATTTTAATTATTAAAAAGACCATGTAGAAAATGGTTCTATCATTTGCTAATACACTCCACTAAGTATCGGTATTATATTACCAGTTATGCCTTTTGAGTATGTTTTATACTCCAAGGAGGAAGCAGAACTCAGATGAAAAGCAGAAAAAATTGAATTTCGCTAAATTTCGCTAAGAAGTATATTGCAATGTTGTTTATCTCACCGGAGATTACAACATAATGTAGATTGCTGGGATATTCCATTGCAATTTAGTGAGAACAGTCCAAGGGACCTCTTCTATCTAAATGTCAATATCAGATGTCTGTTTTTTTTGTTTTTGCCAGAGTCATGACTCGGGTGCTTTAATTGAATATAATTTAATATATTTAGACTGAAATAAGCAGAAAATTGAAAATCAGCAGAGAACAGATAACAGACTGGCATGGAATTTGATTGCAAATTATGTTATTTATTGTTTTTGTCAGGCTGCTGAAAGGAACCTAACTGAGCTATTTTCAGTACATATTTTTTTAAAGGATTGCTACAGATATTGGGCAGAATCTTTTCCACAGAGTTAATAAACATTCCTATTTTCTATTGTTACATAGATACATAGGAATTGAGGTTAAAAAAAGACTTTTAGCCCATCAAGTTCAACCTTTTACGATATCATCTGATCTGCAATATTCCGATTAGTTGTTAATTGATCCAGAGGAAGCAAACAGAAAAAAAACCAAGTGAAACTTTGCCAATTGTCTCCAAAGGGGAAAAAAAATTCCTTCCAGACCCCAGATACTGGCGATCGGATTCCTCCCTGGATCAATACTCCTCTAATTATCCAGGATAGCCCTGAATGCCCTTTTTAATTAGAAATAAATCCAATCCCTTTTTAAAGTTATGTATCAAATCTGCTGTCACCACCGCCTTTGGTAGAGAATTCCACAGATTAACCTTCCTGGCGGTATGATTATGTCAGTATTTAGAATGTTAAAGCAGTACATTCTAAATACTGACATAATCATACCGCCTTTAAACACCATTACCCCTTCCCCCTCTCCGCCTCCCTTTCCTCCTCCATTTCCCCCCTCTCCCCCCTTATCGTCCCCCCTCAATTTCCCCCCTTACCCCCTCCATCTTCCTCCTCCTTCATCCTCCTCATCCCCCCTCATCCTCATTCCCCCTCATCCTCCTCCTTTTCTCCTATCATCCTCCTCTTCCCCCTTCCCCTCTCACCCTCCACTCCTCATCCTCCTCTTCCCCCTCTTGCCCCCCATCCTCCTCCCCCCCCCCTCTTCCCCCCCATCCTCCTCTTCCCCCATCATCCTCCTCTTCCCCCTTTCCCCTCTCACCCTCCTCTTCTCCCCTCATCCCCCTTTTCCCCCCATCCTCCTTGTCCCGCTATCCGCCTCTTCCCCCTCTCATCCTCCCCTCTCCTCTTCTTCCCCCCTCATCCTCTTCCCTCCTTCACCCCTCTCACCTCTTCTTGTCACGTTATTACCATATGCCGGTTCCAGAGATACACGCTGCAGGGCTCCGATCAGTAGCAGGAGCTGGTCGGAGGCTAAGAAGAAGAAGAGGTGAGAGGAGGAAAGAGGAAGCTGGAAGTAGGAAGTGGGAAGGGGGAAGGAGGAAGGGGAAGAGGAGGGAGGGGAGGATGGGGAGGAGGAGGATGGGGAAGAGGAAGATGGGGAGGAGGAAGGAGGAGGAATGGTGTGCTGAGGGGTCCCAGGCAAACTTGGCAGCACTGGGCCCCCTCCAGATCCTCCTTCAGTAACCCCGCGCGTGGCTCGAGGTTACCGATTTAGGAACAGGGTTACCGATTTAGGAACAGGAAATTAACCCTGTGTCACGCTCGGGATTACCTCTAGGAAGGTTAATCACCCTTACTGTGAAGAACCCTTTTCTATCTTTAAGGTGAAATAACCTCAAAGGATGTCCTTGTGTCAGTTGAAAACCTCTTAGATGCCTTTTTTCTAGAGGAAAATAAGCTTAATTTGGTTAGTCTTTCTTCATAACTTAGCCCCTCCATTCCCCTTATTAGTTTTGTTGTCCATCTCTGTACTTTTTCCAGTTCTATATAATGTCCTTTTTATGAAGTGGTGAGGGCATACTAGGTATTTGTATAATGGCAAAATTATATTTGCTTCCCTGGCTTCTATACCTTTCTTAATACATGCTAATATTTTATTTGCCTTTGCAGCTGCTGCTTGGCATTGAGCACTGCTACCTAGGTGGTTGTCCACAAGTACTTCCGAATCCCTTTCAATATCTGATATCCCGAGATTTGCTTCATTAAAATTATAAATTGCATGGCTATTTTCTCATCTGCCATTTAGATGCTCATTCCTCTAATTTATGCAAATCCGTTTGGAGGAAAAGTAAATCATTTTCTGATGTAATTACCTTGCACAACTTAGTGTCATCAGCAAAAATGGAGACACTACTTTCCAATCCTACTTCTAAGTCATTAATAAATATATTGAAAAGGAGCAGACTTAACACTTACCACATTAGTCCAATCTGAGTATGTTCCATTTACAACAACCCTTTGCTTCGTATCATTTATCCAGCTCTCAATCCATGAGCAGATATTTACTGCAATTCCTGTATCCCTTAGTATGCTCAATAGTCTTCCATGTGGAACTGAGTTGCCTTGATCCAGGTTCCTACTAACCTCCTCATAGAAACTAATTAGATTTGTTTGAAATGACCTATCCCTCATAAATCCATGTTGACTCCTACTTATAATCCTGTTCAAATAGACATATTCCTGTATATTATCACTTATTAACCCTTCTAAAAGCTTCCCCACTACAGAAGTGAGGCGCACTGGTCTATAATTCCCCGAATTTGCTCTTGCTCCCTTTTTAAATATAGGTATCACATCTGCTTTTCTCCAGTCATCTGGTAGAGACCCTGTGTTGAGTAAATCTTGAAAAATTAAATATAATGGTTTTGCTATTACAGAACCCAGTTCCCTTAGTACCCTTGGATGTATTCCATCAGGACCCGGGGCTTTATTGACATTTATTTTTTCCAACCTCTTTTGGATTACTTCCTGTGTTAACCAATTATTTGGTGAAGGTAGTGTAGCCCCATTATGTCGCAGTGTCCCAACCACTGATACCTCCCTTGTGTATACCGAAGAAAAGAACCTATTTAGCTCATCTGCCTTTTCGTGGTCACTAATTATCAGACGGCCTGTGTCACATTGTAATGTTCCTATAGCTTCCTTCCTTGCCTTCTTCCCATTAATAAATGTAAAAAATATTTTAGGGTTAGTCTTACTCTCTGCAATTACTATTTCATTTTCTATTTTAGCCAGTCTAATCGCCCTTTTGCTGCCTTGTTGATTTCCTTGTATTCCTGTAAAGCAGTCTCTGTCCCCTCTTGTTTGTATAATTTAAATGCCTATTTTTTATTCCGTATCTTGATCTTTAAATCATTGTTAAGCCACCTTGGAAGTGACTTTTATTCCCACACGGTATATGCCGATGTGTATGTATATTTAGTAGGGATTTAAATGTTCTCTGCTTGTGGTCAGTATTTTACCTGCCAGTTCTCTGTCCCAGTCTATACTTTGTATTGCTGCCCTTAGACCGTTAAAATCTGCCCTTTTAAAATTAAGAGTTTTTGTTGGCCCCTTAAAATGTTGTTTTTTTAATTCAATCTCAAATGAGACTGTGTTGTGATCACTGTTTCCCAGAGGTTGCCCTATTCCAACATTTGATACTATATCAATATTATTTGTGGTAACTTATTTGTTGTGTTATAAGACCCTCTTCTCCCCTAAAGATAAGACCTTCATGTATCCTCAGATCACACCAATCTATGACCCCCAGATCACACCCTCCTGTCCCCAAAAAATATGTAACGGTGGAAGTTCAATGAGGCATAAGCCAAATGGGCAATGATTTAAAGGAAGGCAACTAATATGGGGTTGGGTTTAAAAGACATCATTTATAAGGAGACTCTATGATTGTAATATGTATAGATTAGAGGAGAGAAGGGAGAGGGGATATGAGAGAGACCTAAAAACAAGAAGTCACGTTATGAAGGTGGTAGATTTAGGGGTAAAGTGAGAAAGTACTACTGTACAGAAAGCAGAGGCAGAGCTACCAGTGGTGAAGGTGGTGCAATGCACAGGGGCCCTCCTCTGGGGTGAAGGGGCAATGCTGTGTAATTTATCTTTTTATGTTTGCATTTTTTTCTGTACAGCATTTCTACTGAAGCTCCAAATGGTGGCAGTGTACAGCAGTTCAGCATGCTGGCGATGTGTATCAGGGAAGAGATGAGAAAGAGCAAGGGCTGGATGACAGCAAAGTACAGGGGAATACATTCTATGAGGTGCTCTGTGGGGATGGGTGCTGAGAGGGGATGGGTGCTATGTAGGGATGCATGCTAAGAGGGGTGGGTGCTATGTGAAGATGGCTGCTGAGAGGGACTGGCTGCTATGTAGAGTTGGTATATATGTGTATACATATGTATATATGGGCACCCCAACCTTTTCGCGCACTACAATTGTCGCCGCATACAGGACGGCGACATCAGCGCTCCGACAGTAGTGCGCTGTTGAAAAATGGGTGTCCACTGACAGGACTTGCTAACATACCCCCTCCTCACAGGCCTTACTCCTCACACAGTTACACCCGCCGCCTAACACCTTGCACTGAACTCATCACACATCATATACGACTTAACCCCCCCACACACTCCCATCTCCCCTTGTACTTCCCCCAACACTTCAGTACATTCCTTGTCTCCCCCCAACAACCCTTCTTAGCCCCTCTTACTTGCCCCCTCACCTAGCCTAAGATCCCTAAGTCCACCTTACCTGCAGTCCGGGCGGCGCATAGGTGTCAGGCGCGTTCTCTTCTGGCGCGCAGTTGTGGGCGCACGCATTTGTCGGTGCGCTGATGATGGCACAACGTTGTAAACAGGGGGAGGGGGTAATGCATAAAATCTTTTACAACCCTCCTTGGGGGAGGGGGCACAATTTTTTTTTTTGCACCAGGGCCCACTATTTCTCTAGCTCCGCCACTGCAGTTAGGGTAGTAGATAACTGGAACAGCCTTCGAGCGGAAGAGTTAGGGTCAAACACTAGGAATTTATGCATGCCTCAGATAAGCATTAGACTATCCTGAGAGTTAATTAAGCCTTTAGGTAGACAGAATGGTCAGACCATAAGGGTCTTAACAAGGGTCTTAACTCAACTCCGGTCAAATCTATTATTATTATTTATTATTATCTTTTTTTTACAAAAAACGCCACTATATTCCGTAGCGCTGTACAGGTGTTGAGTACATGGCAAAAACAAAATTAACACATTACAAAGAATGGAGGGTCCTGTATTTGAGCTTATAATCAAATGTACATAGAGCTTGTTTCCAAGGCACTGACACAAGCTTGAAAACTCGCAAACTTACAATCTATGTTTCTATGTCCCTGGATCAAACTCACATGCCCTCCTTTTTCCCCAGATCAGGCATTAATCATAGCCCAGATCCTAACCCCCCCACGATCAGACTGTCTGAGACCCCAAGTCAAAACCTTAAACATTCTCCATATTGCAAATAATTACATTCTGGTGACTGCAAATAATCAAATTCTGGTGATGTCCCTTTTTAATGTGTGACCCCTAACCAATGGTCATTACGTGATGCAACCAAGAGTCATTATAGTCATCTATTGTTTAAAAATATTTTCCATATAATATATTATAGTTTATTGCACAGGTCTCTTAAAATAGATTGCAGAAGTTTATAAATTCCTAAAAAATTGTAGTAATTCCCCCCATGTCATCGGATGTCCCGTACGCATTCCTTTGTATGAGATGTATGTCCCCACTGCGCTGAACCAGCCACATTTCGGAAGTTTGTGACTCACTCAAAGAGCTCAAACCAAAAAAGTCAGGAGACCCTCATAGGTCATATGTGAAAGTCGTGTCACTTTCTAAGAGATAGCGGCTCCTCACTCTGCACCCCTGGGGAGGGGTCATACAGGATGTCAGAAGAAATGTCAGCATCCCCCAGGGAAACACTTCGGAAGCTGTTAGAGAGAGATAAATGGGTAAACCACCCATTGCAAAAATAAATAAATATAAAACCTGTGTGTTTAACCCTTACATACTTCTAGTGTACGGTCAGTTTTAGAGACATTTCAATATACAGTGGATATAAAAAGTCTACACACCCCTGTTAAAATGTCAGGTTGTCGGCTGTGAAAAAAATGAGACAAAGAGAAATCATTTCAGAACTTTTTCCACCTTTTGCCATATTTTCTCCACTTGATGATGACTGTCTTCACTGTGTTCCTTGGTATATCTAATGCCTTGGAAATTCTTTTGCACCCATCTCCTGACTGATAACTTTTAACAATGAGATCCCTCTGATGCTTTAGAAGCTCTCCGTGGACTATGGCTTTTGCTGTGGGATGCGACTAAGAAAATTTCAGGAAAGACCAACTAGAGCAGCTGAACTTTATTTGGGGTTAATCAGAGGCACTTTAAATGATGGCAGGTGTATGCTGACTCCTATTTAACACGATTTGGAATGGGATTGCTTAATTCTGAACACAGCTACACCCCAGTTATAAGAGGGTGTGCAGACTTATGCAACCACGTTATTTTCCTTTTTTTTTCTTTCTTCCCTCCACCTAAAAGATTTCAGTTTGTTTTTCAATTGAGTTGTACAGTTTATAGGTCACATTAAAGGTGGAAAAAGTTCTGATATGATTTATCTTTGTCTATTTTTTTTACAGCACAGAAACCTGACATTTTAACAGGGGTGTGTAGACTTTTTATATCCACTGTATATATACATTACAAAAGGTTGTTTTTTTTTTTGCACGAATTGCTAGTGATCTCAGATAGAAGGGTCTGATCTGGGCGGTACAGGAGGGTCTTATCTGGGAAAGATAGGAGGGTCTGATCTGGGTGGGACAGGAGGGTCTTATCTGGGAAAGATAGGAGGGTCTGATCTGGTAGGGAAAGGTAGAGTATGTGATCTGGAGGGATCAGAAAATCTAGTTTTTAGGGTCTGATTTGAGGGGAACAAGAGGGTCTGATCTGGAGGGGACAGGAGGGTCTGGTCTGGTTTTTTTATATTTCTTCTCCATTGTAAAATTTACATTTCTATTTTTTTAAACAAGTGAAATACTTTATCTAAATTCAGCTGCACAACTGACTCTGTAAACACTGTTATCAGAGAGATTAAATAAAGATTATAACACATTATCAGCATGCAAAATTTAACCCATTAAGTGTCTGATTTATACATATGATGTGCGATTTAACAAAATACCCTCAGATAATGCCTATTTAGTTAGTTGTTGTGTCTGACTCTCAGTGACTATATGGATGTAGCATGTCAGGTAAAACTGTCTGTGCTTTTGGTTGTGCTTATCTGTATGGTTTTCATTGCAAAGATACTGGAGTGGGTTGCCAGTTCCCTCTTCAGTGGACCTTGATTTGTCTGACCTGTCTACTATGACCTGCCCATCTTGGGGGACCCTACATGGTATAGCTCACAGCTTCATTGAGGTACACAAGCCCCTTCACCAAGACATGGTAGTGATCCAGAAGTGGATTTAGATAGTCCTGTCTCCCTATCTCACAAGAGACACCCACTAAAACCAGACTAACTTGATGCATCCTATATTGCCCGACCGCCCATTGCATGATGTTTGGATCCTTCATTATAACTGTGTAAATATAGATGTCCGTTGTGATAAGTTACTAGTGTGTGACAGGGAGTGACCAAAGCATGTATAAACTCATAACAAACAAGCAACTGACCTAGTGTTTCATAAAATGCATGTCTCACTAGAGTGTAAGCTTAGATACGGGGAGATGGAATATTCCCAAGGCTGTAAGCACTTGTTTCCAGCATTGGGTGTTTCCATGTGTTATGGGGTCTCCAGGGGAGGTTGTCAAGACTGTAAGCTGTTGTGTCTTGCACTGACAGTGGGACCATTACCATGTGTATTGGACTTTCGATGGAGTGATCTCATTAATTCTGAACTCTTAGGTCAAGCAGTGACAGAGGAACTGAATTGTGATGGTTACAAATTTATTTTGAGGTCTCCATAGGAGTTGCTTAATAGATTATGAGTTCTTCTGCCCAGCACAACAGAACGAATTGGGTCTGTGTCTATGTATGTTTTTTTTTCTATGGAAGTCTCACTAGATTACAAGCTCCCATGTCCATCACTGACAATGGCCCTCATTCAATTGCAATTTTGCCAATTGAATAGGTGTCTAAATAAGCACATCACATATATTTTTTAAAGAAGTTTTTAGTTATTAAGCATCTATCCAAAAGCATGGTTTTCACTACCTAAAAACTTCTTTAAAAAATATATATTATGTGCTTATTTAGAGCCGTATTCAATTGGCAAAATCGCAATTGAATGAGGGCCCATGTAATTAACTAAAGTAGTCTGTGACTCTATGTCCACTACTGGAGGGCGTAGGCTATTGCTATATTGAGATCTTATAATCTCTGGCCTCAGCCTGCCGGTCTCTGGACACAGTGAGGGTTACACACAGTTCCTGTTTCAGCCTTAGACGTCCAAGAACATGACCTCATCCTGGACACTGGCCTTGAATTCCAATCACTTTCCCATGTTAAATACACCAGCCAGGGTGGGAGGATCTCAATCACACCACCAGTACTAAAGGTCAAGAACTCCAATACAATATCATTTTATTTAAACAGAGTGAATGAGACATTCTGTCCCAAGTAGCTTAATATCTACTGATATGATAATAGAGACTTTGAAAATATGCTTACCATTTAGTGGTATAATGGGAGACCCTGTCCCGAGGTGCTCACAATCTAGTGGTATGAGACCTTGCCCCGAGCAATTTACAGTTTAGTAGAATAAAGGGAGTTCATGCCCTAAAGACCTTGATATATAGTGATGGGAATCCCTGTAACAAAACAAAAAAAAAACAACAGTGGTAGAATAAAACCCTGCCTCAAGAGTTTACAATTTTGTGCTATAATGTGAAATCCTGCTATAGAGAGCTTATATCTAGTGGTATAAAGAGACCCTGACCCAAGAAAGCTATCATCTAGTTGTGTAATGAGAGACCATGTCCAAAGGAGCGTCAAACTTAAAGTTATAAAGAATGACCCTGTCTCAATGAGCTTGCAATTTAGTGGTATAATGAGATACCATATCCAAGGAGCTTACAATCTAGTCTTGTATAACTGGAACTCTTTTTAGATATGATCATTTTGTATTCAGAGGAAGAGATAGGACATAATATTGATCATTGGCTTTATTGAAAGAGATTTTTGAATAAGCAGATATACAAGGCAGAAAGCCAATGGGTGGATCACAGGGTCTGTATCCAGTAGTGAAATAACCAGAACGCCTCCTACTTCTGCCTTTGTGCGCACAGCGGGGGTGACTATATCCATCTGCAGCTGTAAACTCTCAAATTTCACTGAAAACCATTTAACATGACTCTACCTAGATCCAGTATCCATGATATTTGTCCCAGAGGCCCAAAAGCTGTAGTGGGGCAGCAATGAGCTCTGTGGAACACACACAGAATACTGCTGTGGCCTGTCCAATCTACCAAACCTGGCCTAAATTATATTAACAGTGAATGACCTGCCTGAGCTTGGACTAGATCATCATCATTGTGAACAAAATAAAGAATCTCACTCAGGATTGCCCAACCCAACTGAGCCTGGACTAGATTATTTTCATTGTGAAAACACAAGTAATTCTACTCAGTATTGCACAACCCATTTGAGCCTGGACTAGATTATCTTCATTGTAAAAACACAAGAATTCCTATTGAGGCCTGCACAACCCATGGAAGTCTGGACAAGATTACATTCATTGGAAAAATACAAGGGATCTTGCTCAGGCCGAATTAGTGAAGGCACAAGGAATCCTATCCAGGCCTACACAACCCTTCTGAGCCAGGACTAGATTAGCTTTGTTGTGAAAACACAAGGAATCCTACTCAGGCCTGCACAACCCATCTGAGCCTGGACGAGATTATCCTCATGGTTAAATCACAAGAAATCCTACTCAGGCCTACACAACCCTTCTGAGCCAGGACTAGATTATCTTCATTGTGAAAACACAAGAAATCCTACTCAGGCCTGCACAAGCCATGTGAGCCTGGGCTAGATTATCTTCATTGTAAAAACACAAGGAATCCTACATAGGGCTGCACAAGCCATTTTAGCCTGGGCTAAATTATCTTTGTTGGTAAAACACAAGGGATCATCCTACTTGCATAAATAGTGATGGCACAAGGAATCCTAGCCAGGCCTGCACAACCCATCTGAGCCTAGACTAGATTATTTTTATTTGGAAAACACAAGGAATCCTACTCAGGCCTGCACAAGCCATGTGAGCCTGGGCTAGATTATCTTCATTGTAAAAACACAAGGAATCCTACTCAGGCCTGCACAAGCCATGTGAGCCTGGGCTAGATTATCTTCATTGTAAAAACACAAGGAATCCTACATAGGGCTGCACAAGCCATTTTAGCCTGGGCTAAATTATCTTTGTTGGTAAAACACAAGGGATCATCCTACTTGCATAAATAGTGATGGCACAAGGAATCCTAGCCAGGCCTGCACAACCCATCTGAGCCCGGACTAGATTATCTTCATTGTGAAAAAACAAGAAATCCTACTCAGGCCTGCACAACCCATGTGAGCCTGGGCTAGATTATATTCATTGTAAAAGCACAAGGAATCCTACATAGAGCTGCACAAGCCATTTTAGCCTGGGCTAGATTATCTTTGTTGGTAAAACACAAGTGATCATCCTACTTGCATAAATAGTGATGGCACAAGGAATCCTAGCCAGGCCTGCACAACCCATCTGAGCCTAGACTAGATTATTTTTATTTGGAAAACACAAGGAATCCTACCTACCAAGGCCTGCACAAACTATCTAAGACTGCAATACACTATCCTCACTGAGAAACACATAGAGCCTGGCCTAGATCCTCCTCACTTAGAAACACACAAAAAGCATGCTTAGGCCTGCACAACTTGCCCAAGCCTGGCCTAGATTATCCTCACTACTCAATTACAAAGTCCTGCGTAGGCCTGAGCAGCCCAGCCAAGCCTTGCCTAAAGTATCCTCAATGTGAAAAGCCACTGAAGCCTATTTGGGCCTATATAGCTGCTCAATCCTGACGGGAATTATTCTCACTGTGATATTCACATGATCCTGCCCAGGCTTGCTTAGATCATTTTCACGGTTAAAACCTGGCCTAAATTAATATGTAACATTATTATGTCTCTCTTCTGAGTGGATCATTTTATTTTATATCTGTGCATTATCTACTAAAATACAGTAGATACACTCATAATCTGCTATAGTAATTCTACCTAACAAGGGATAATGCATTCTAACAGTGACTAGACCTTGATTGAAGATCCACATTTACAGTGTGCTCTCTTAACTAGATTGAATAATGGCTAAATAGCTGCAGATAAACAAGTAACACAATAACAATACAACCCTTTAGATGTAATTGTCCTATGCTGGTGGCAGTTACTGCACTGTATAAGTGAGGCAAGGAGTTCAAAAGAGTAGGTGCATCACAAGAAAAGTCCTGAAGGCAAGAGTGACAGGAGGAAAGAAGAGGGTGGGTGGGGGAGTATTTTGAGCCGAGAACAGATATATAATGGGGTGCACTGTTGTGGAGGATGCTGTATGTTAGGGTCCTGATTTTAAAAAAAAAATCTAGAGGCTACGGAAAGCCAGTGGAGATAGTTAATTAGAGATTGGACGTATTTACATGTAGATTTTTTTGGGTTACTGTGTCCCTTTAAGGATACACTCCACTGTGGGCTCCCACAGTGCCAGTAAATCTGTCGAAATCTTTATATCTTCCTATCTGTTCCTGGAACTGGGATCTTAGCATTGTTTTGCTGCAGGAGGAAGACTGGTGTGGCCAGAATATAAACTGCACCTTCCACTAAATTACTACGGACAGGGAGGGGTTCTGGGTAATACAATTCTGAATAAAAAGGAAATACTAGACCCTGAGGAAATTAGTTTTAAACATAGTCCTATATTGAAAAATACACACTTATGAACTATTTAAAAATAGGAAAAATGTTTTTGGATGTAAAAAAAATTGTTACAGTCTTTAATTTATTATCTTTTAGATTCAGTTGTGGAATCTGACATTTTGGTTTCTGTTGATCAGGGCAATATATTTTTTTCACTAGCAGATGGTCAATGCATTGCAGGCCTCTCTACCAATGAATGGGTTAAAAATATATTAAAACAGCCTCTCATTTATTACCTTTAATATGCAGTGCTGGAAAGTCCCATAGGACTTCTATTTGTTTGCATTGTGGCAAGTGGAACTAGTTACAAATAATTGAATTATGTTTTTTTTTGTTATTGATTAGCAATAAAATCAGTATTTGCAATAAAATGTATTTCTGATATTAGCATTGTTGTTTCCAATAGATCTGCTTCTTCCCAACCCCTATTAGCAGTTAAAACAGGATTTGCCCAGGAGGTTGTCCTAAATATTTGCAGGTTTGCAGGGCAGCGAACAAGGCAGATACACAATGTTATCAGAACAGTTAAAGCCTCCTATCAGGGCAGTCCCCTAGGCATATGCCCTCCCACCCCCTGGACACCTCATTGGGCGTGGAGACAAGCAGATCTGCTGAAGGTTAAAATACTAAACTTAAATTTTAAGTATTAAAAACGACACTGATTTTTTGTTGTAAAATACAGTAGCTTGAATGAAACCTTGTATGAGCACTACAACTACCCCCAAATCAATTAGCTGGAATTTAACACTACAGTTGTATAATATCTAAGTGATACAGTTTGGGGTTTCAAAGCTCTCGCAACCTCAAAGAAGGATACAAAAAACTGCTAGGGAAGTTATTATAGACGTTTAAGGTCTGTTTTTCCTTTTTCAATGTTATAAAAAACACTTTGTCCACTATGAAGTCTAGTTCTTCAAACTAGGCACTGTAAACATTGGTCGTCAGTGTCCCTTTAATAATATCAGACTGCTGATGTAATACAGCAACCTCAGCATTAAATACTGTACAACATGTGTGTTAGATTATTACTGGAGAAGACGCCCCTTCCCCAGATCTGCCACATTCATTTCTTGGCTGCTCCCTGAATACGAATCCTTTCTCTGGATACAGAATTCACGAGCGCAGATCCGGTAACGTGTAAATGTTTTGGCAGCCCAGCCTGCCACCAAAGTGTTAATGGGTTTTGCTGGGAGCGTCACAGCGGCCATTTTGTACTGGTAGTTGGGTATAGAGGTGATGAGTCTCCCTCTAGTGACCACAATACAAATGGCTTGAAGGTTAAGTGTTTTTAGTAAATGCCCAGAAAAATTGAGAAAACAAGATAAGAAACAGAGTTGAAATGTGAGGAACCGTTAATTCAGATAAGATCTCTGTGTAGTTTTGTTGAATGTAAAAAGAAAACCAAAACCCAGTAGGATAGCCCTCCCAGTCAGGCTACAGGCGGTCCAAAATGAAATTCCTCATGCAAAGTCAGTAACATAAATATGTCTTCTCTAAACATGCTGTTATGCTCCTGGCTAACATGGCTCCTAATATTGTTACCTAGCTCATGTGTATTTCATCTTGTTTCCATAATAACAGTGGATTTGTTTTAATTTAAAAGGACTCTGCTTTCATGGAGATTACTCTGTACCATCTTGTAGAACAGTCAAAATCAGGTCAAGCAGCCAAAAATCTTTTCACGTTTTTATTATTTTTAAATAGTGCTGTGTTAGATTTAAAAGACCCTCAAAGTGTTTATTTCCTTTAGAATTTCTCTCTAGTTCAGCAGCACCACCAGATGATATGGAGTGGAAAATAAAATCATCCAGCCTCTAATATACTACCTTTACATACATTACTAGGAAATTGCCCGTCAAAAATGATGGGAATAAATTTGTAAGGCTGGCAATGTTGTTTGCCACACATTTGTGAAGCTTCTGTACTCATTGCGAGCCTCTTCCCCGCCCTGTACTTCAACTTTCCTGCTTTGCAATGATCACCTTCAGGGACCATCACAAGCCCCACGATGAGCACCTTTGGCTCTCATTGCGGCCCTTTCCTCTAGCCTACAACATGGCCCGTTTATTGCAGGGTTCATTAACCTGCAAGTTTTGTTCTTGGGAATGCCATGTGTCTCTTTCCAGCATCTCCCCCCTGCCCCTTCCCTGTTTCTCCTCGGTGTGTGTGCTGAATGTTTGCGTGGCGCGCGGTGACTGCCGTTGGTTTTATTTTCAAAGTCCTACGTGACTGGCGTTGTTGGTGTGTTACCGTCTTTGCCATTGTATATTTTCTAATTTCCAAATGCCAGGAATTTTTCGTCTGTGTTATTGTATTCTGCGTCGTGTATTTTCTAAGTTTTGCGTTCCTTGCCTTGCTGAGCTTCGTTTTCATCCTGTTTCAGAATTTTTACTTTTTTTCAGCCGCCATTTTTCCCCCGCATCTGCGATTTTCGATAGTTAAAAAAGACAAAATATGCCTCAAATTAACTTGCAACCTCACTCACAGGCTCCCAGACTCTCCCCCTGTGCTGTGTGTGTGTGTACATTTATTTGAGGCATATTTGTGTGTTTTTGCAGTCTTTTCCAGTTCGGTGGTTCGGCCGTTAAAGTGGTATTTTTGCAAGCCCCGCAGTCCATCATACGGGCCGTAGTTGTGCGTCCGTCTCAAAGTCCAGGGGCCTCGCGATGAGGCCTCATTGCAGCTAAGTCCATGGTTTCCACCCCTGCAATGAGCACCTTCGGCGAGGCTCCCTGTGCAATGAGTGCCTTCGTGCGTGCCTCAGCTGCTCACCTCGCTTCGCAAGACTAGCAAAGCGTGACGACGACTCGCAGTACGACAACTATCATTCTTTTTTTTGGGTGGGAGGAGATTTTGAATGCAGGCTTTACTGCTTTAAAAAAATGTAACAGCAGAGACTAATTGTATATGATCTGACCCTGAATCATATGGCAGTATACAGTGGATATAAAAAGTCTACACACCCCTGTTAAAATGTCAGGTTTCTGTGCTGTAAACAAATGAGACAAAGATAAATCATTTCAGAACTTTTTCCACCTTTAATGTGACCTATAAACTGTACAACTCAATTGAAAAACAAACTGAAATCTTTTAGGTAGAGGGAAGAAAAAATATAAAAATAAAATAATATGGTTGCATAAGTATGCACACCCTTAAGCTAATACCTTGTTGAAGCACCTTTTGATTTTATTACAGCACCCAGTCTTTTTAGGTATGAGTCTATCAGCATGGCACATTTTGACTTGGCATGATTTGCCCACTCTTCTTTGCAAAAACACTCCAAATCTGTCAGATTGCGAGGGTATCTCCTGTGCATAGCCCTCTTCAGATCACCCCACAGATTTTCAATCGGTTTCATGTCTGGTCTTTGGCTGGGCCATTCCAAAACTTTAATCTTCTTCTGGTGAAGCCATTCCTTTGTTGATTTGGATGTATGCTTTGGGTCGTTGTCATGCTGAAAGATGAAGTTCCTCTTCATGTTCAGCTTTCTAGCAGAAGCCTGAAGATTTTGTGCCAATATTGACTGGTATTTGGAACTGTTCATAATTCCCTCTATCTTAACTAAGGCCCCAGTTCCGGCTGAAGAAAAATAGCCCCAAAGCATGATGCTGCCACCACCATGCTTCACTGTGGGTATGGTGTTCTTTTGGTGACGTGCAGTGTTGTTTTTGCGCCAAACATATCTTTTGGAATTATGGCCAAAAAGTTCAACCTTGGTTTCATCAGACCAGAACACCTTTTCCCACATTATTTTGGGAGACTTCAGATGTGTTTTTGCAAAATGTAGCCTGGCTTGGATGTTTTTCTTTGTAAGAAAAGGCTTTCGTCTTGCCACTCTACCCCATAGCCCAGACATATGAAGAATACGGGAGATTGTTGTCACATGTACCACACAGCCAGTACTTGCCAGATATTTCTGCAGCTCCTTTAATGTTGCTGTAGGCCTCTTGGTGGCCTCCCAGACAAGTTTTCTTCTGGTCTTTTCATCAATTTTAGAGGGAGCTCCAGTTCTTGGTAATGTCACTGTTGTGCCATATTTTCTCCACTTGATGATGACTGTCTTCACTGTGTTCCATGGTATATCTAATGCCTTGGAAATTCTTTTGTACCCTTCTCCTGACTGATACCTTTTAACAATGAGATCCCTCTGATGTTTTGGAAGCTCTCTGTGGACCATGGCTTTTGTTGTGGGATGCGACGAAGAAAATTTCAGGAAAGACCAACTAGAGCAGCTGAACTTTATTTGGGATTAGTCAGAGGCACTTTTAATGATGGCAGGTGTATGATGACTCCTATTTAACACGATTTGGAATGTGATTGCTTAATTCTGAACACAGCTACATCAGGGTGTGCAGACTTATGCAACCACATTATTTTTATTTTCTCCACCTAAAAGATTTCAGTTTGTTTTTCAATTGAGTTGTACAGTTTATAGGTCACATTAAAGGTGGAAAAAGTTCTGAAATTATTTATCTTTGTCTCATTTTTTTACAGCACAGAAACCTGACATTTTAACAGGGGTGTGTAGACTTTTTATATCCACTGTATATTAGCGTGGTCCTGTGTTATACACCATAATATAGATGAAATCCCAATACATGCTTATCTTTATGTGTCACAGCTACTGAATACAGAAGCATGACACATTATACTACTATATACACTGGAGGCCTGTATTCTCTCTGTATTATGCTCAGAGATGTGAATTCTCCACCCTCTTCTGCTTCCTGCCTGCGGTTTGGATGCACATTCCTCACATGGCTGTGGTCTGAACAGTGTATGAGCAACATGAGGGTCTCCCATCATTCACTGCCAGGGACACTCACAGTGAGGGAGAAACTGAACCAGTGCGAGCGCTTAACTATCTGCACGCAAGATTGGCCGAAAATCATGCAAAGGACACAGAAATTCCTCCAGTGTAGTCATACAGACCATAACATAACACAACAGGGCTTTCAAAAATTGTATTACTTAAAACTATAGGCAATAAATAAATTTGCCTAACTCAGATTTTTTTTTTTTTTTTTTAAACGGTCAGTCCCATTAACAAGAGACAGATTGTTCACCCACTGAAATTCCAAATATCAATATAAGTTTACCATAAGAAATGATTATATATATATATATATATATATATATATATATATATATATATATAATCCGACCTTGGCTCTGCATGAAAGCTGTGTAATGCAGCGGGCATAAGCTTAAAGGAAGCCATGTTTAAAATGGTTATGGATAGAAGAACAACGCATTCGTGGGCACATTTGCATATATATATAAAAAAGATTTTTTGGTCTATAACAGTATTCAGTTCTTGCTATCAGTTCATCATAAGTTAAATGGTTTTGCTTTTTCAAAATGCTTCTAAATAGAGTTATGAACATGTGCGGTTGCTTTTAGAATACTTGTACGCGCTTCTAAATCTGCTGTATACATAATGAGTTGCACCAGCCCATGGAAATTAGCACCAGCTGTGCAGGATGTCTCTTTGTATACGTTTTTTTCTCCCTGTCAATGTGCACTGACATGTGTCTCTCATTTTTTTTTTTTATGTTTGTCTCCCTCTTTCTGCATACCCGTGTGTCCACCTGCTGCAATATCCGTTTGTGTATCACTATGTCTCTTTTTCTATTGTATTTAGTACTAGCGAATTGCCCGTCAGAAAATTACGGCAATGAAATTATAAGTGAGCTAAGGGTGTTTGGTGTATATAATGTGGCTGATGTAGCGTCGTTCGTTTTCTTTGTTGTGCCAGTTTTTCGTAATATTCGTAGCTGTTTGGTGGTATTTTGCGTGTTTAGGGACCTTTAGCCTTGTATTCGTTTTGTTCGGCGGCCATTTTTTCTCTCGCTTAGGTGATTTTCGGGTCTCTAAACTCTGAAATTTAAGCTTAAATGGAGGTGTAACTTCACTTGCAGAGGTCCTCGGTGCCACCCCTTGCTGTGAGTAACCTTTTTATGTGTTTTTGTTTGTATTTGTTGTGTTTGTAATGTTTTTGGGGTTGCGCCCTTGTTTTCTAATCTCGTAGGTGTTTTTCGGAAAATACGTAGGTGTTTGGTGGTGTTTTGCGTCTTTAGACTGCTGTAGCCTCGTTTTCTTCGGCTGCCATTTTTTTTCTCGCTTAGAGAATTCTTTAGTGTCTAAACTCTTTTAATTTGAAATTGAGGTGTAACTTCAGTTGTCGAGGTCCTGGATGCTCCCTCTTCCTGTAAGTAAGCTTTTTATGTATTTGTTGTGTGTATTTTTCATGTTTTGATGTGCGCATGTTGCGGCCGTTTTTTGCGAAGTCGTAATGGTCGTAACGTGTCTCGTATTTTGTTTGCGTTACGACGTAAATTTTGTGAGGGACGCAGTTGCTTCGGCTTTGCGAGGGCATCAGTTGCTGACAAGGAGCGCCTTCTGCGCTCCATGCCAGCAACTGTGGCCCTCGCTTGGGCTCGTATGCTCACAACTATATATGTGATGCTCATCTATTGCCTTGTATAGTCGTTTCTCTTCATTCAGAATGTGTGTATTCGTCTGTCTCCCTCATTGTCTTGCTCGCTCGCTCTTTTTGTTTCAGTTTGTCTCGGTGTCAATCTGTCTGCCACTCTTCATATTTCTACAAATTTGAAGAATACACAAAAACTGTGAAGGTACAGTCTCTTTGTACTTGACATAATGTTTGGTAAAATAGACACATACTGTACCTATTGACTCTTCCTGCATAAACATAATGAATGTGAGAGTTGCACTTAAGACAAACATAATACAATATATACTAAAGACAAAAGGAACACTAAAATGTTATATAATGATTTTACAAGAGCATGTTTATACGATGTTCTGCATTTGAACGAAAAGTTAACCGACGCCGTAAACAATAACAGCCAGACAAAAAGAACGCAACAAATGAAAGGTGTTGCCTCTCTTCTAGCCTGACCAAACAAACTTTTAAAAGATGACTTGCAGAGTGATTATCAAGTCAATTAACTGTTACTTAACCAGTTGCCAATTCTAAATCATTGTGTAGGTACTGTGGCTATGGCTCCAAGACAGGAAGTGTTTACTTGGTGTCACATCCATCAATCGTTCTGTGGATAAACGTCAAGGAAATTGAGAATATCCCTCATTTAGCAGTCTTGGTCTGGAAATACCTTTATTAATCCTGTTACCACAATACAGTATTGCACACAGTCTGTGTCCATAAATACATATTTACATCTGTTTCTCAGAACGTATTTCCCAGATGTTTTTTCACTTTAGATATTTCCCTTAAGAAGCCTTCACGATGCAAAAGTTCTATTCACTTCAGCAAAAAGAAAAACATTTTGTAGGTTTCCTTTAAAAGAGCGGATTTAACGGAGGTTTAGAGGCAAGAAGTAGATATTTAAACCCAGTAGAGCTGCAACAAGCAAAATCACCTTAGCTTTAATCTCCTTCACAGTCTCTCGTCACACTCAGAAAAAAAACGTAGGAACCCGGGAGAATTTAGTCAAAAATAGTAGGTTAAAAAGGAAAGATTTGGATCAAAAATATTTCCCTCCTATTCACCAGTAGAAATGTAATCAGTTCAAGTCCATATTTAGAATAAATATTTAGGAATCAGTCTGGTTTTCTCTTGCAAGTGTCTGAAATGAAAAGAAGGAAAGATTTGTTATAAAATACTGAAATCTGGTGGTATAATTAGTTTTTATAAAAAAAAAAAGAAAAAAAAAAAAGAAGATCAATAATAATAATAATGCTCTCTCTATAGATAGAACTCAAGCAACCACAAAAAAAATGACTACCATACTTTAAATAAAAATGAAATTTTATAGGGTTCAACAAATGCCAGGAGCCAGGTTGTCGTGCCAGGAAATGCTTAGAGGACCCTAGATTTTATCCACTGTACGTCTCTGCAATTCAGTGTTACTTGGAAGCAGAAAGGCATGAGTGACTGAGCCAGGGCAGTGTTGGCGTTACATTACCTGGGTTTGGCACTGCACCCTCCAGCCAAACGTACCTGTGTGTAAGTGAGGAGTGAAAGCTGCTGCTAGAACAGCCCTCACTGACAAGTATACTTAGCAGAGCATCCAGTGTGCAGCTAATCTAGGCCTCGTTTAATAGTGACTCTCAAGCAACCAGAAACTACATTTATCCGGCATCTACCAATCCCCGTGGGTGCCCGATAACAGAGAGTCACACTAGTGGGTGCACTCTAGGTTTAATATAGAAAATCAAAAGATAAATTGTATAGTAGTACTTTCAAAAGCAATTATTTTTGAGGTGTGCCGCATAATAGGCAACTTTCTTTAGTTTTGAAACCCTGATCTATTCAATAGTTAGAACTTTTTGCTTGAATCTGAGGCATTAAATGGACCACTGCAGATTGGGGAAAACATCATATCATTTTGAAGTTTCTAACAAATGAACTGTGCGGTATAAACTGTGGCCATAAAAAACAATTTAGTCTTAAATCTTTATTTAGTAGACACAGATTATATCTGAATAATGCCATGTGTGTGTCTTCCACAAGGTCGGCTTGGAAACCATGTGGAAATGTTCTGATTATTATTTTATTGAAGAATAGGAGGGAGGGTTGTTGATGCATTGGTGGATTCAGATAAGATTTCAGAACAGGATACCTTCTCCCACCATCCAATAGGTTCAGTAGAGGCAGCTAATATACTTGCAAACCTTGGTTAATATGCTCTGCAACCTTCCTATTGTGCCTTAAAAAGGAAGGATAACAATCATGGTAGCTTCCATGCACTAGTAGGGTCTGCTAAATCCAAGATAGAGACACACAGCTCCTAATGTTTCTTGCATACGTCACAAACATGAGGTTTTTGCTAATCTACATTTGTCCTTTAAGAGTACTTTGCATCGCATGTAGAACTTTTTTTAACCAACCCTCTAGAACAGTGGCAGACAACCTATTTCACATGAAAGTTCACATACCTGGCCCCTGAGTCTTATATATCTAAAAGGGTACATATTGGGTTTTAGTGGAGCTCAAATGGTAAATTTAATTCAGGAGAGGTAGAATATTTATTGATAATTGATGTATACATAAGAATGCTCTATTGCACTGCAGAAAACACAATGTGCTAGTTTTGAGATCTAATAGACTCTGTTTAGTTGGGGAGACATGCTCTGTCACTCTTGAAATCAGGCAGGAGCCCGCAAGGGACATGCTTGGGGGTCACCTGTTGCCATCTAATCCTCTAACAATAATGGGTAACTCAGTCCTAAAACGACCTCCAACAGACCAGGATTTCTAAAGCAGTCTGACCTGAGGTAGATACTCAGTTTTATTTAATATGTATCGAACATGTCTGCTAAAACAGAGAGAAACATGATAAACAAGTTTAGAGATTCATAAATCCTGCACTGTAGATGTACAACCAAGCTATCCACAACTATTACACAAATACTAAGAGGAGGGCTTTAATAATTGTGTCTGAGAACCTATGATCTGCCCATCTATTTTTTCAAAGAGGTCACACAGCAGTGTTGAGTCACAGCTGATGCAATAACAACCTTATGATTATGACTGGAAAATAATGTTTAAAAAAAACGAACAGTTACCGCGTGCGCCTTATAAAAACTATTTGTGTCTTAAATAAGTTGATGCCCGAAAGTGCTCTTTTTTAATTTAACTCATTTACAATTTTAGCTTCATTAGCCTTTTACATAGTAACACAACATAATTCCACACTCACCTGTCTGAGGAACTGGCTGCCCAGATAATTGGTGGCGATGCTGGTCAGGTTTTTGCGGCTGCCAACTTTACATTTGACATATCCATAAAGGTTTGCACCCTGCAGGGTGACTCCCATGATAACCACAGCCTGGAAACAGAACAACATCTGATCAGCGCTATTAGAGGGACACGGCAAAGGGCCCAGTTATGGTAGAAATGAAAGAGAACACTTCTCAGAATCCTTCCACTTGGCTCTGTATTTTATCACAGGTCATTAGCACTCACCGTGTAGGGAGATTTGAAGAAAGAACATACCCAGATCGTTAATCAGCATAATCACAGAAATATTCAAGATCCAGATGCCCACTGGTACTGTAAGTTAACTTGAAATAAGTGACCTGGAGGATCTTGAGAAGTAATTTTGACTAAAAACAGTGGTATTTCATTAGTGAACACAAATATTTATAAAAAACAAAACAAAATCGGGATCATGGCCGTGTCCAGCTAAGTTACAATTCCAAGATAACCAGTCATTTGTCTTTGATATAAAAATGCAACAAAATAAAGCATATTCACTGTGCTACAATGAGTTGGTCTCAGAGTCCACGGCCCCTTTTCACCTGACAACACAGATACACTCATAGATAGGAGATGGCTTATAAGACACCAATGGAGATGTCCAGGGCTGAATAGAATAGATAGTTCTTCACAATAGTGTACAGAACATCAGTGACAAGAGCTTGCAAAACTAGTTGATTCAGAGATGATGCCTTCTCTTTAACCAGTGATGTGAAAGCAACAGCTGTTTTATTCACTTGCAACTTTATAAAAGTGATACAGCAAAGGTCCAAGTTATTGCAGAAATGAACAGTACACCCATGCATAAATATAATTACGCTGGTTATTAAATATTTTGGATAACTAAGCCTGAAGGTTGGGTATTTTAAGCAAAAATGACATGAAAAGATCCTCCTTCTCTTCTAATGACTTTATCACACCTGATTAATTTTCTAACTCTCACAGTAAGGTATGACAACTACAAAGTGCATGCCAGGCTAGGGTAGATTACAATTATGATAATACTTTAACATGCAAATGTTTCTGTGCTTATTATTTATCCACCTGGACATGTTCTATTAGTTTATCATACACACTGTGAGAGATCATCATTAGGAGAGAGAAAGGACCTAATCAGGTAACCTATACTACAAATATCTACATTTCAAGTTCAGTTATCTAGTATAAAGTTAACATGCTATGGGTGAGGCTACAATAATAATAGAGTAATTTGCCTTTAACATTCTAAGTTTGCGAGTTTTCAATATTACAAGATGCTTTAGGGAAAACACTAGGCACACTAGATTGTATAAGCTCAAAGACAGGGCCCTCCATTCTTTTCAATGTGTTAAAATTGTTTTTGCCTTAACTTAACATGTGTAGCAATACAGCATATGTTGGTACATTACAAATAAATGATAATAATCTTTTTTTCATGACTTTTTATGTTTACTGGATTCACAATGATTTGTGCCCAGCTATTTGTATACATTCTTTATTTAATACTGTGATCCACAGCCTTTCACTTACCAGCCATTTAACTTTGAATGAGAACAGAGCACTGAAGGCAAAAATCCCCCAAATAATTGGGCATGTGATCAGTCCAAGCCAGAATATTCGGGATTCAGCTTCTGAAGTGGATTTATTTACTTGAGCTCCCTTAAAAAGTAGAATATTCAACAAGAATTAGTAATAAGTATTCACTCCTGGGTGCAGGTCACAAAACATCAAGTTATGATATTTAAACAAGCATTATACAGGGACTACCCAATATTTAGTCAGAATATAAAATTAGAATAATAATAAAGCCACATTTGCTCCCTCCCAAAGTTTTTAAATATTTGTTTATTTACTCATCTCTTGGGTGATCCATTTTTCATTCTCTGCCTGTTTCATTATCTTCTCTATTGAATCATAATCTGCTGCATTATTACTTGTGAGGGTGGGCAGCACTACTTTGCTTCAGAACTATCCTTACCACCCACCAGTACCGCAGTAACTCAATTTAACCTATCTAATTTCTGGTTACATAAATCATATGACCCTAGCTATGTATAACCCTGTACTTACTAGATAGTGATCCGGTCCTGACTGCTGCCCTAGCTATGTATCACCCTGTACTTACTAGATAGTGATCCGGTCCTGACTGCTGTCCCTACCTATGTATCACCCTGTACTTGCTAGAGAGTGATCCGGTCCTGACTGCTGTCCCTAGCTATGTATTACCCTGTACTTACTAGATAGTGATCCGGTCCTGACTGCTGCCATAGCTATGTATCACCCTGTACTTGCTAGAGAGTGATCCGGTCCTGACTGCTGCCCTAGCTATGTATCGCCCTGTACTTACTAGATAGTGATCCGGTCCTGACTGCTGCCATAGCTATGTATCACCCTGTACTTGCTAGAGAGTGATCCGGTCCTGACTGCTGCCCTAGCTATGTATCACCCTGTACTTGCTAGATAGTGATCCGGTCCTGACTGCTGTCCCTACCTATGTATCACCCTGTACTTACTAGATAGTGATCCGGTCCTGACTGCTGTCCCTACCTATGTATCACCCTGTACTTGCTAGAGAGTGATCCGGTCCTGACTGCTGTCCCTAGCTATGTATTACCCTGTACTTACTAGATAGTGATCCGGTCCTGACTGCTGCCATAGCTATGTATCACCCTGTACTTGCTAGAGAGTGATCCGGTCCTGACTGCTGCCCTAGCTATGTATCGCTCTGTACTTACTAGATAGTGATCCGGTCCTGACTGCTGCCCTAGCTATGTATCGCCCTGTACTTACTAGATAGTGATCCGGTCCTGACTGCTGCCCTAGCTATGTATCGCCCTGTACTTACTAGATAGTGATCCGGTCCTGACTGCTGTCCCTAGCTATGTATCGCCCTGTACTTACTAGATAGGGATCCGGTCCTGACTGCTGTCCCTAGCTATGTGTCTCCATGTACTTACTAGATAGTGACCTGGTCCTGACTGCAGTCCCTAGCTATGTATCGCCCTGTACTTACTAGATAGTGATCCGGTCCTGACTGCTGCCATACCTATGTATCACCCTGTACTTGCTAGAGAGTGATCCGGTCCTGACTGCTGTCCCTAGCTATGTATCGCTCTGTACTTACTAGATAGTGATCCGGTCCTGACTGCTGCCCTAGCTATGTATTACCCTGTACTTACTAGATAGTGATGCGGTCCTGACTGCTGCCATAGCTATGTATCACCCTGTACTTGCTAGAGAGTGATCCGGTCCTGACTGCTGCCCTAGCTATGTATCGCTCTGTACTTACTAGATAGTGATCCGGTCCTGACTGCTGCCCTAGCTATGTATCGCCCTGTACTTACTAGATAGTGATCCGGTCCTGACTGCTGCCCTAGCTATGTATCGCCCTGTACTTACTAGATAGTGATCCTTCCCGATTGCTGTCCCTAGCTATGTATCGCCCTGTACTTACTAGATAGTGATCCGGTCCTGACTGCTGCCATACCTATGTATCACCCTGTACTTGCTAGAGAGTGATCCGGTCCTGACTGCTGTCCCTAGCTATGTATCGCCCTGTACTTACTAGATAGTGATCCGGTCCTGACTGCTGCCCTAGCTATGCATCGCCCTGTACTTACTAGATAGTGATCCGGTCCTGACTGCTGTCCCTAGCTATGTATTGCCCTGTACTTACTAGATAGGGATCCGGTCCTGACTGCTGTCCCTAGCTATGTATCGCCCTGTACTTACTAGACAGTGATCCGGTCCTGACTGCTGTCCCTAGCTATGCATCGCCCTGTACTTACTAGATAGTGATCCGGTCCTGACTGCTGTCCCTAGCTATGTATCGCCCTGTACTTACTAGATAGTGATCCGGTCCTGACTGCTGCCCTAGCTATGTATCGCCCTGTACTTACTAGATAGTGATCCGGTCCTGACTGCTGTCCCTAGCTATGTATCGCCCTGTACTTACTAGATAGGGATCCGGTCCTGACTGCCGTCCCTAGCTATGTATCGCCCTGTACTTACTAGAGAGTGATCCGGTCCTGACTGCTGTCCCTAGCTATGTATCACCCTGTACTTGCTAGATAGTGACCGGGCCCTGACTGCTGTCCCTAGCTATGCATCGCCCTGTACTTACTAGATAGGGATCCGGTCCTGACTGCCGTCCCTAGCTATGTATCGCCCTGTACTTACTAGAGAGTGATCCGGTCCTGACTGCTGTCCCTAGCTATGTATCACTCTGTACTTACTAGATAGTGATCCGGTCCTGACTGCTGTCCCTAGCTATGTATCGCCCTGTACTTACTAGATAGGGATCCGGTCCTGACTGCCGTCCCTAGCTATGTATCGCCCTGTACTTACTAGAGAGTGATCCGGTCCTGACTGCTGTCCCTAGCTATGTATCACCCTGTACTTGCTAGATAGTGATCTGGTCCTGACTGCTGTCCCTAGGCTCTCACCAGCTCTCCAACCAGTCAAGAGAGGTGCTGCTGGTCACCAGTGTGTGATGTCACTCATCAGTGACGCCAGCTAGCAATTACCCACTGCCGACCATGAAAGCTTGAATCGCCCACTAGTGGGCAGTAGGGATCAGGTTGACTACTACTGCTCTAGATCATGGATACCTGCATTTATTAATATATGACCTACTTTTTTATTGTCATCCACCAGTATGGTGTCACCTCCCCTTCACATACACAGGTGATACAGTTGTACATACAAATGAATTCTCTCTGTTCCCCAATAACCCAGCTGAAGCACCCACTTACCTTCCTAGATTCATATACCCAGTGGCTCTTTCCATCGTCATCAACCTGGTTCCACCAGCGCAGTCCCACCATGAGCCGCCCTGTGATGTTCTACAGCGATACAAGAAGGAGGAACTGATAAACTATACAGAAATCCTGAAGTGTAAAGCTCTTTCTGACCTTCTTTGGAAATAACAAAACAAAACTGGTAGTTTGGTGAGACAGATAACCTCAAAGTAGTTCAGCCACAGAAAAGATAGACTTGCTTAACTACCACTAACAGTTCTTACATAAGTACTTTTCTATATCCTTCTGTGGCTCACCAATAAAATACATTAAAGATCCATGATAAAGGTTCCAGTTATTGTATACAATTAAAAATCTACATATAAATTACTACTGTTACAACTGATTGTTATTAAACATTTTGTGTGGAAGTGGTAAATAATTAAGTTTGAAAGTAAGATATTTTAAGCATAAATTGGATGAAAAGATCCTTACACTCTGCTAATGAATGTATATGATGTGAAAGCACTGGTAATTGTAGCTTCCACATTCACAAGTCTACACCCACCTCAGGAAGTTAATCAAGAAGAACCATTCCACTGCAGCATAATTGCATATAAAAAAGGTAATAAAACAGAGCGTGTGTGTTTTTTTTTTACATTATGAAAACATGTTTCCTGTTTTAAAGTGTAGGTCTTACAAAAGAGCACAAAAAAAACACCAAAACAAACTGACCCTCGGTCCTTGGAATTCACCGTTGTGGCCTCAGTCCAACTATTCTGTACTTGAACTTGGAATGAACTAAGAATTTCAGCAAGACTTTATTATTTTTATTCGGAGTGTCAGTATTTGTTTTGGACATTACAATGTGTATGTAATAAGAAGCTAAGCATTTTGCACATTGAGTTATTATGCATCCTCTACTTCATTTCTGCAATAACTGGGATCTTTATTGTGTCCTTTTAATAGCGTGCAGACATGTTCGTATTGTGAACCAATTAGAAAGAACACTGGAGTCTAGAAGGAGGGAACGCAGAGACAGCAAAATTAAGAATAGACCAATGCGCGCTTAAAGGAACACAGAAAATGCCCATTTATTAAAGAAATTAAAAGTAGATATAAAAATATATACAACTGCAACTGGTTATTTTTTTTCCAACTATTTATGCTCATTTGTTTTGTATTACAGACACTGCTAACCTTAATAAATTGCTGGTGATCAGGCCATTACTTCAGATTGTGGAGGTCTCAGTTAAACAACTAACTTCTATATCAACGTCAAGGCACTCCCACTTCCATTTTTTAATTTCCACCTATTGTAATTATGTTAATTTTAATGTGTATTTTTTCATTTAACCAGGACCACTTTTGCATGCTCTGCTTTGAAATCAGACTGTAGCTGGGAGAAAGACAAATCAGTCGCTATTAAACTGGACAGAAACCATGTGCAGAGAGTCAAAATGTACATACAGGGCTAATCTAAAAAAGATGCAACATGTGCACAACAATCATCTGCATATTTAATAGTCTCTTTTATACACTCAATAACATAACACGCATAATGTCCACTGTTTACTTGTGATTACCGTATTTATCGGCGTATAACACGCAACTCATTTTTAGAAGGAAATTTCAGGGAAAAAGAACTTTGAAGCAACATCCTCAACCTCCCTCCTCATCCTCCCTCCTCATCCTCAACCCCAACCCCCCCTCCTCATCCTCAACCGCCCATCCTGAAACCAACCCTCACCCCCCTCCTCAACCCTCTATCCTCAATCCCCTATCCTCATCCTCAACCCCCCTCCACATCCTCAACCCCCCATCCTCAAACCAACCCTCACCCCCTATCCTCAACCCCCCCCCCCCCCCCCCATATTAGGTTAATTGCCACCCATCCTAATTGTCAGACCTGTTTTTATAGCTGAGACCTTTACAAAGAGGCCAAATAGTTGGGGTTGAAATTGCAGGTGCATCTGTCACAAAAACTACAACATTATTTAATGTTTTAAGGGGATTAAGTCCGAAATAATGAGTGCATCTGCAAAGAAGAACAGTGGTCGCAAGTTGAAGCTCACTGACAGGGACAGATGGACTCCTCACAGGATAATAATTAAATTAGTCCGGCCTCAATAGTTACTACAGAGTTGAATCTGTATGTCTGTGACCAGACTCTAAAAAACTGTATGTTGTGAGATCCACAATCCTGAAATTAATAGCAGGGCTGTCATTCAAAAACAACCGGTATCCAAGGCAAAAGCCCAAAGACATAAAACCTTGACCCCTGAGTAATGGTAGAGTAATATGGTCTTATGAATCCTCCTTTTTCCTACATCTGGACTGGTTTACATATGGAGTAAGCAAAATGTGCCTTCAACCCACATTGTCTGGTCTGCTACCATTGAACAATGAATAGGTCCTTAACATGCATAAAGGTGTTTCTATTAATTTGTCCACCACAGGTGCATTGTTGATATATGGTGGAAAAGCTATTTAAAAAAAATTGATCTAAAAAGAGTAATAGCTGCTCAAATACTACAAAATATGTGTTTTTTTACTAGATGTCACATAACATGTTTCTCACTCAACAACTGGTGCTGTGATGTCCCTTGAACTCACCTTCACAGTCCAAAAGTCACATGACAGAAGTAGGATAATCGTCACCATGCAGGCGATGAAACTGCTACTTATCAGCTCACAGAGCAGGTAGACCACAATGGCGAGGACTCGGAAGAACAGATGGAAGAACGAGGCAATTGGATGCCTGAAATAGGAGATTCACATAGCTTTACCATGATGAAGACAAATAGAAAAACACCCACACTAGTTACCCCGGGTCAGGGCAGTCCACTGTATTATATTTGTCTGTAACATAGAGCAATATACCAATCCAAGATCTTGATGCAAAGCTGTGCTCCCTCACTTACTCCTCTACGTTTATCTGCCCTTAGTCTATACCCACTCCTTATAGGTAGCTTTAAGGAAGCATTATGCAGCAGATAACCACATATGCCTCTAACTCTAATAAGCAGCTATTTAAAAAAGATAAAAGGTTTTCCACATGACATTTAAAGTGACACACAAGGTTTCAAATATTATATAATTTAAAACTATAGTTAATTAAAAGTATGT